>JAOXNN020224406.1:0-14118 GCA_028571205.2 Hydropsyche betteni
TTCGAGAAAGTTTTGTTCAGCTTCACCTTGACCTTGTCGTAGTAGTCGAATGTTCCACTGATGAGCGGGTTTAAGGACACCTGGGAAGAGGCATTCCTTCGATTGTGGGTGGAAGGCCGAGTTTTGATCGTTAGTGCCTTTCCGAAACTCTTTTTGAGAGAAGACATCCTCTTCTTCAAATTTATGATTAGCAGTTTAAATTGAAGGGTGTCAATAAATAAGTAATAATTGAACTTAAATTCGTAAACTTTATCCTAGTGCTGCGGTCGCTTAGCAGTGGGCACTCTCAGTACTACCTTAACAGGTTAGGATAGGACAGACAAACTGATGCTAGTATGGCTGGGTTAGTGTAAAGGCTGCTAATCCTCGTTCCAGCATCGAATACAACAATATTATTGAAAGACATGGTGTACAATTTGTATGTATGAGTAGGGCACTCGTTGTCGATAGGCCCTCAAAGCTCATAATATTAATAGCATATATGTGATCATTTAACCATAGCGATAGGTTAGTATTAAGTAGAAGCAGTGTTCGTGGAGTTCGATGATTGTTGGAGGACCTTTCCTAGCTTATGGATTCTGGGTCGCTTTACAGGTTCTACCGGCTAGAGATCTAAGAGAATCCTCGAATCAGAAACACAGGATGCCGTTAGGTTCTAAACATCTGCATGTTATTCATTATCATCGCAAATAGAGGAGATATCGTTGAGAGCTGGCCGTGACCTCTAGAGAATGTTTTTGGGTCTATTATTGAGAATTCCATCAATTTTGTTCGTCAGTGCGTTTAAAGTTATTCTTTAGTGAGGATTGAGACTGAGGCTTGAAACTACTAAGTCTGTCAACTATCTACTGTACCTCTGCTGGCATTTGTCCAGATATTCTTCGAGTAGGCTGTAACGGATAGAATTCTATTTAAAATCGTAGCAGCTAATACAGTCTTCCAGAATGGCAGATGACAGAATCGTTAAGCCAATACTGTAAACCACTTCTTTTTCGAGAGCAAACAGGGGAAGTTTCTTACCGGAGTTTACCCCCTCAAACCTTTCGGGCGAGTAATATCTTTCCTCTTCATAGTTTTCGAAGAAGTCTAGACCGGAGTGCTTGACTTTCAGCAAACCACTGTCCATAATGTAGATGCGGTTGGGGCATAACTTAATAAAGGCTAAATTCTGTAATTCCGAGCACGCATTAACCATGCTACTGGCGATCTGCAGTAGCTCGTTCTCACTAAAGTAGGCGAGTTGCTGGCTCCTAGCTCTTATTTCCTTTTTGAGGGTGATATCGCTATGCTAGAAAACAACCGAAATCTTGAAACTTGACGAGCATATGCTCTCAACTACCTGCTTTTCCAAGCTGACGATGTTAATTATGTAGCTGTATGACCGATGCTGCTGTAGTTTTAATGCGCGAGTGAATGTAGTGTAACTTTCTGAATCCGGAAATACGAAATCTCTCAGGAGGTAGAATTTACCTGTGTGGGAAGGGTCTCTGAGGATGAGGCCGTCAGCCCTACGTTCAACTGTCAGAAACTTTTCGAAATCAGTATAGAGTATGGGCTGGGGACTGGTTGCTAGGGGTCCCATGTAGTTAAATTTAACAGTTAGTTTATTATCATGATGACGCTATTAAGGGGATTTCTGCCGATTATCTATTCCTCTTCATAGGCATTTGGAATGAGTGTGCTCATGAGCCTTCGATTTAAATATGCTCCTTCTATTCTATTTAATGACCTACAATATATTCTTTCGTCAGTAATGCGTAATTAAATAGGTGTTAGTTGAATACAATTAACTTAATATCGATTCAAACTGGATGAGCACTGACTAGGAGAAATATACTTTCAGCACTACCCGAAGCGATGAGCCTATGGCTCGGTGGGCTCATCGCATAGAAACTTTACTTCACCGGGATAAAAGCAGAAGTAGGAGTCCCCTGAACCCCAAAGCAAAAAATAAGCTCATTTCCAAAGGACCCATGATCAGGAACATAGACTCTTATCTGCACTATTAACACCCTCTGCAAATCCTGTCTAAGCTTATACGCAGTCGCTACTAACGTCTGATAGTGGTGTGTTTCTCAGAGCTGAAGGTATTTCAGAGTTCGAAGAAAAAATAAAGGATTTATAGGTTTGTGCCAATTAGAATGGTTCAGAATGTACCTTCTGATTCTGTCAGGTAGGATTCTATCGTTCATGATAAGCCTAAAACGAAGAAAAATTGGCTTTTGTTTCGGTTGAGATCAATAGTGCATAATCTATTCAGAGATGTTTTATTCTAAATAAAAAGAAGGCCCAACAAATAGGATAGAGTCGTAGTGGTAGAACCAAAAAGAAAAGCCCCCTCCAAGACTAATGCTACAGGAATATACCTACTGAATAGGATTTCAATGCAGAAAATACGAACTTACCATAAATAGCTATTGTAAGCACTAAAGTATAATAACCAACGCAAGAGCAAACAGTGGAGAAACTCGGTAGTTGTTGTTTCAGTATTAAAATCAATAGTAAATAAGCGGCAGCTTATTAGTCTGTAGAGTATAAAGCACTTCATTTTCAACTCAGAGTTCAAAACCAAACAAAGACAAAAGCAACTATACTTCATAAATAAGATAACCAGAAGCATAGAACTTAGCCAGCTACAGGCAGCATTTAGTAGTATAAAACAATAACGAAAGCCTCAACAACCTTCAATGATAGATTTATGCAGAAAACTGGGGAACGGAGTTAAAAATTGGAGTAGGTTACAACAGGCTAAGGGATTAGACAACATAAAATTGTATGCTAGTTACAAACGTAGCAGAGTAAGCAATTTCTCAAGACTAATCCAACTTAAAATCCAACTCAATATTCTAAATGCATTTAATCAGATTCGGGTCTGTTCACTACGCATGGTATAGTCCAAAATAGAGATAATTGATAGCCCAGTGTAAATCCTTAAGAGGAACCCTAGTATAGTCAGAAACCCCTTCGAAGAGAAAAGATAGTACATGGGTAAGTTCGTCAAAATGCTGCAGATAATCATGCATAAAATAGCTGAAGCTGAACAACATTTCTTTAGAACACTGAAGATAAAGAGACTTCGATCGAAACTTTGGAATAGAGTGCTGGGTACTCTAAACAAGGCCAGGCTGAGACCGGCATTCAGAGCAATCTGCAGGAATACAAACTATCTTCATAATAAACTTCGCAGTCAAGCGATAAGCCATAAACTCCAGCTAATACTCAAATCCAGACGACATGCAGAGTATTTAATAGATTATTTAGAAAATAACTATTAGCTTAGGCCTACAGAAGGATAATAACAACCGGAAAAGTAAATAATCGAAAGCCAAACGCCACAGTGCTCTACCGAAATCTACTGAGGCTATACAAGAAAACCATGATTCCAGCCTACAGGTAGAACAGTAGTAACCTAGCCGAATAAAATGTCACAAAATAACGGGGTAGTTTTCAGACACAGCTGACACCACCAACACCTTTAACGATGTGCTGGAGTTTATTAGCTAGCGCAACGACAAGTTCTAAAAGATCCAGGAGAACTATCGGAAGCTGAAGGCGTTGGCAGGCTTCTAAGAGGAGAAGGATGGGTTCAAGGTGCAGGATTCAAGACCAGTGTTACAGTCGCTCAAGAATAAAATTTTACATGATTGAGTTCATTACACTTCAAGTCAATAGTAAATGCTCTTCGCTGGGCGTCCACTCACCTGGTTGAGGAAGTGGTCCGAGTTCTTTGCGCTCCACACCCTCTTCAAGTCGTATTGCTGGGGGCTGGGGACTCGAGACGCTTACTGGTTCTATTTGAATCTCTTCTATTTCGAGAAAGTTTTGTTCAGCTTCACCTTGACCTTGTCGTAGTAGTCGAATGTTCCACTGATGAGCGGGTTTAAGGAGACCTGGGAAGAGGCATTCCTTCGATTGTGGGTGGAAGGCCGAGTTTTGATCGTTTGTGCCTTTCCGAAACTCTTTTTGAGCATCTTAGTGGATAGATTGTACTCACCAATACCAGGCGAATTCGCAGACAAATACAGCACTTAGTCCAAGTAGGTGCCCCTATCAGGCAAGCGTATTTTCTTTTCAGGGGGCGTATTCTACTAATTTACCTTCGATTGTTTGAAATATGATGCTGGGCCGGGTGCATTTTACTTATTTTCTCTCTCAACAAGCTCTTCAAAAAATGTTTTCCTCTCCAGTATCCCTCTCTTTTTGTTTTAGGGTTGGGCTTAATTTGCGAATCTTACTATGTTGTACTTTCCAACTCCAGGTATATGCTTTTTCTCTCTATGGAGGTCTTTTAGGTAGTGCCCCTTTCCCAAAGCCCTTAAATCTTTGGGTTGTTTGACCTGTGCTCCAAAGTAGGTCTTAGGTGAGTCTAACTTGAAACTCTCCCATTCAAAGTTCTTTTCGATGGTGTTAAACATCTGTCTCACTTCAAGGGGCTGCCTGACCGAGGAAATGATAGCGGAATGAGGTCGATTCATTTTGCAGAATGATATATTAATTTAGAAATGGAAAAACAATCCTCTCTGCTCAAAAAAATATATAAACCCTCTACCCACAAAATGTAGATTGGCACTCATTTAGAAAACGAGCCACCATATTCCCAGAGCAACCACCAGCCACTAAGGTCTCACATCCGAAGAATGATAAATAGTACATCATGGGATAAGGAAGGAACAAAAAGACGGCTAATATCTTCCAATATAAGTCAGCTGATAAGGAGAGCTTGCTGGAAGAGTTGAGGAGAGTGAGGGGATAGGTAATGAACATTCAGGAAAAGAACTATGTGCTGAGCGAGTAGAACAACTTTTTGGAGGTAAGTGGAGTATCATTCAGAAATAGCTGATGCAGATGTAGACGCCGAATAAGGACAAGAGCAAAGTACTATGATAGTAAGAGTAGAATCATTTACGAGAGGCAGTTGCCCGGGAGATAGAAGAATTAAAGAAGAAGAGCCTCCAACAAGACAGATAATTATAAAAGCTTAAGAGAAGCCCCAAGTACACGAACTTTCTGGAGCTGCAGATAGAAAAGAATGTGTTGAGCGAGTACCTGGATGGACTCAACCAGCAGAAGGAGGAGTACAGAGAGGAGAAGAGGAGTATTAAGAAGCACAATAAACTCGAGAAGAAAAGAAGGAAATAGCAGTAAATGAGGGCCAAAAGACTAAATTAGGCTACCCTCAAGTAGAACCTTCGACTGAAGCAGACTCTAGATGAGATAGTTCAGAATAATTTGGAGGGAGAGGTAAATGTGGGTTGATGCAGGCCAAACTCAAATAACTAAAGGCAAGGAACGCTCGATACAGGCTGTAGATATAGAAGCTGGAGAGTTAGGTGTAAGCACGTAACGGCAGAATAACTACCTTAGATATGAAGGCTGATCTATTGGCTTTGGAGGTGGCCATAAAATCCTATAAAGTGCATACGCCAGTAGAGACCGATAGGGTAGTTAAAAGGATAGTAACTGGGGATAAGAGTTTGGTGTATGGAAATATAATTGGAGAGAAGTCACAATAGTTGGCCAGAAAGATACTGAGAACTCATGAGCAGAGAAGGCAGTTTAAAGGGATTATGAAATAGACAGTCAAAACTGTTGCTTAAATTGCCTAGACCAGAAAGTTTCCTATTGATAGTAAAGAGGCAGAGAGATTTATTGGATAACTGACCAAGATCAAAGGTGTCTACACTAGTATTGATTAAATTAAGGACATCATCACGTCGCTAAGGATTGCTGATAACGCATTTATTGAGAAAGTAATGCTGTTCGGCATTAACTCACCTGCAGATTGTTTCCAGAAACTAAATATTTAGGCTTTCATCAATAATCTGCGTTCATAAAACCCAGTCATACAGCCTAAAATAAATGCGAATCGTAAAGTGGGGGCTGACTGTAAATCTATTCCTGGATTTGTTGGTAAGTTAGTATAGAAATATTAATCCAAGCTCCCACCAAAGAAAGTTGAACAGAAAAGTTACTAATACTAAGAAAGTATTGACAAGCCACAGCCCACCCTAAAATCTACATTCCCCTAGTACAACGCAGAATCTCAACCAAAATTCAACGAAATAAGTGATATTCAGGCACCCTCCGTCAAAACAACCATCATCCAAGATGGTTATAAAGATAAGTGTTCAAGTGGTGGACTAGAGCAGCACCTCAAGGGTAAGTCGTAGAATATTCACGAGAGTGACTAAGATGAGCCATCAGTCCTGAAAGCAATTTAACCCCATCAATCTAAAGCACCCAAACTAAAACCAAAACCAAGTCTAAAAGTTGCCATACCTAACTCTTCTTAGGACTATGGTGAGGATGATTATAACCAGGAGCAGTATGAAGATTAGTTCTAGAACGAGGAGAACTAAGCCCAATAAAAAGAATACGGAGATGATTTCAACCAGGAGGAGGACGGTACTGAGTATTCATGGGCAGATGAGGAGGTGGGTGAGGAACCACCCCAATCTAAATCTAATAAGTAACCTTCCATAAAGGCCCCCACTTAAAAAGCCCAAACAGTCGCACAAAACACCTAATACGATATGGCTACCGATGATTTGTAGAGGTATAGAACTACAACTTAAAAGAGTATTGGTATGGCCGCCCAGTAAGTCATGGAGGAAAGGCGGCCTACTTCTACCAAAACTCATAATCATCAACTTCCCGCTCATGAGGCTGAAGGAAGCCAGTAGAGAATATGTTCATACGCCTAACTAGTCAACAACTAGCTGAGATGCCTTCAGAACAAGATTATTCAGAAGAGGATATCTTCTCTCAAGAAACTGGGCGGCACTCTCTTTACCCCGACTCTCTAGAAACGACTCTCAGCTTTGGCTGAAAAGTAAGCGATGAAGGAGCTGGAGTTCAACGCCTGCCTGGAGGCCAAGGCAACGCTGGAGGTTCTTTACAATAAGGTAGTCGATGAGCAGGAGGCGCTCACAAAACAGAATCGACTGTCAGAAGCCCACGAGAAAGCCAAGCAGTTCCTGTAGTAGATTTACTCGTCAGTGGAAGAGAGGTCGTAACTGCTGGAGGGAGAGCGGTCGCCAAGCAGCCAGGTAAAAGACTTTATCGGAGGACTCTGTAAGAAGGTCCTGCAGAAGACCACGGAATAAGCCGACGACGACAGCTTTCAGGGAGACAGCCCAAGAGACTCAAAGTTCATCGAGCAGTACCTGAAGGCGTTCGAGAAGAACTTCACGTTCGTCTGATGCATTTACTGGCCAATAGATTCTAAATATTAATAGAGCTATCTATCATGCACACCCAGCTAGGAGACTTACTGCAGAAGATTGACAACTCAGTACGGGCGATCGCCAACACCGAAGCAGCCTTCGTCAAGCTGTTGTCGCAAGTGTTAACCTCGGGGGTACTTACTCTATGATGGCCAGGAGGAATTCATCTTTTAGATGGTCGAACGCACCCTATAAAAGCTCAGGGAAAAGGAGTTCGAGCTCTACCGCAGCATCGTCTTCAACCCCCACAAACTGGAGAACATCGTACACATCTGTCCCAGACTGGACCTTCTGGGACTCATCATGCACGACCATCAGGAATACAGCGAGAGGTAAGGCTACGACTATGGGCAGCCACTATTGCAACTGCTAGACAACCATATTGTTTAGTTGTTGCGTGCGCATAAAAATGACGAGGGAAGGGTGCTATTGACATCGGCAGTAGATGACTTTTACAGTTTTAAGAAAATGAGCACCTCCAACTCGAAATGGACTAGGACCGATACTGAGCGGAAGAAGCAGCTGGACGATAAGATATATTTGATCTTTGAGTTCGTGGTTAATCCTATTCTGTCATTTGGCCAAAAGTGCGAGAAGGGTATGTACCAGGTACCAATCCCATAATAACATAGGCAACCTTGTGTAAGTGGCTGTTATTTCTGGCAGCTCCCACCAACATGAAGCATAATAAACTTATCTATTAGCTGTCAAAAAGACTTCTGGGATTGTGCTCACCGCTGAACTAACTGCAGATACCAATTATACAGGTTTTCACGATGCTAATGAACTTCTGTGAGGTGGAGTACCATAGTGATGAGCTGTTCAATATAGAGAATAATCTGGGACTGGTTATTAATTTCATTCATAGGGATATCATTCCAGAGCTTACCCGTTCCTGGATGAGAAGTTTGAAGAATACGAAGCCTTTTCTTTATCGGAATGTATGTTGGAATCTGCTTGGCAGCAGTGTCACTGTGAATACACTACGAATTATTCAAACAATATCGTTGGAACTCAAACAGGAATGCAATTTCCAAGCATTGGAAGCTATTTATTAGAAAGCTATTAAACACCGTCTAGTGCGATGTACTTTCAGGAAGGAATAGACGTTTTTGATTATGTTGGATATTGTCACCTTCTACGCTGCAGGGTTCATAAACCTTATCAGATTGGATGACGAACTCTAATCAATTATTGGACACTACAAAACTAACCTCCTCTACTCCAGCTGGAAGGAATTGGATACCTCTTCCTACAAACTCCTGCTCCTCCTAAAGATTTGTGATGTCTTCTTCAAAAATCTCACCAATCTGTCAAGGTCGACCCTTAAAAACATTAGCAAAATATTCAATAAGCAGCCAAACGACCTTATTCCTCAAGTCTACGATTACGTTACGAAGAACAAGTTCCCTATCGACTTCAATGCAATTAGTAGTATAAACACTAGCTAGACCTACAACATGACGGCATCACAGAGATACGTTGGTCTGACTAATATCGGCAATAGTAAGTATTGTGCTAATTTAGCTTGCTATATAAACTCGTATTTACAGGCGCTCTATATGACCAAAAGCATGAGAATTCTCTTCGAAGATATAGACCCTTCCGATTAGGCCAGACTTTCGTCGCTGTTGAGTGCCCTATTTCTTGAATTATCTGCTAGGCAGAAGGATATCCGACCTTACAAGTTTAAAAGAGCGTTAGAGTAACCCTTCAAATCCTCCACTGAGCAGCAAGACTCAGCATAGTTCGGCAGGAGCATCCTGGAGCAGTTAAACCGAGATCTCAGTAACACCCACATATACGACTCTCTTAACGAGATATTCACAACCAACTTCAACCATTTAATGAGCTGTAGGTCCTGTGGTAGCGGTCGTAACCAGAAGGTATTCCATAAGCAGATCATCGTCCCTCTCGGCTCCAACAACTAGCCAGTATACATATCCTAAACTTTAAGACAAACATTCCAACCGTAAGATTTGAGTATGGCCGACCTAATCGATTGCGAGAGATGCCGTACTCGAAGGCAGTTCACAAGTAAAAACCTACCAGAAGTATTCTCTTCCTGCATTACAGTAGCTTTGAATAGGTTTGGGTTTAAAATGGAAGGAAATCAGCCCAAATGCATAAAGAAGTTCAACCCTATTCATTTCGAGTTTAGCATTAAACTTAGTGATTGCATTAATAATCTCTAAAATGCACCAAATTCTACGTACGAGCTGCATGCCTTTATAGTGCATATTGGTACTTCTCCAGCTGGTGGACACTACATTACCTATGCAAGGAATATCGATGAGAATCCCAACATATGGTATACTTTTGATGACTCCTACGTCACTGAAAAGACAATTGAGACGTTTGATGATTTCAACCTGGGGGAGTTCGATACACCCTACTTACTATTTTATAGTTCACAAAGTGGTAGGCCAGTGGTAGCTCGTAAACTGGATGGGATTTCCATGAAGAAGGCTTCCAAGATAATGCAGTGATACATAGTATTACTATTGACCATCAATAACAACAATTTAGCTAATGCACATATCACTCACTCGCCATTGCTATCCTCCAGGAACTTTATTCCGAACATACTACCCACTCCAATAGTAAACGATACAAACTGTAGGATGTTCATCCCTGTTTTCCCTTTGAAAAGGTTTCTCCAGATGTCAGCCGATATATATATAAAGTTGGCAGCTACGAAGGATAGGATGTAGTTTTATACTTAATCGCTCACTCCGATGGTGCACAGACCGATGACTACTCCAACCAGTGACATAAAGTTTATTATACCATTTGAAAGGATTGCTTGAAGACCGGTGAACCTACTCTACAGAAGGATGGCGACGTCCCCCAGTTACCGAGGTATTTCATGGGAGAATATGGCTATGATCATCGGTTAAATAGCATGAAGCTGTCCGGTAGCGAATACTAACCCTGTGCTCAACCCATCAACAAAGTTGTGTATGAACGATCCCAGCAGATTAAGGTATCCTGCCGACCCCTTCCCCATCCAATTTCTCCAGCAAGACTGTTTCTGTTTAGTGTTTTGTACAATCAGTTTGTTAGTACTCACAGATTGATTTACTTCAGGATTTTATACATAATCGTCGAGTATGCGCTGAGAATGAGAGTGCGAAGAATGATCTTCCTAATCCACCCAGTGGTTATGTGATATGCCTACCTTCTCCATCAGCTTCTAAAGGAGCATAAAACCTAGCAGAGAACATATGAAAATCAATGATACATAGTAGTTATTCGTGGATTAAGATTAGAATGCCTCAGACAGGATATGAATGATAGCATCTCCAATAAGAGTTCCGCATGCTAGAGCGAAGAGTACCTTGACTATATTTTTGAAGGTTTATTCATTTATGCGTTTACCTACAGTGACCAAAATGATGGCAGCAATAAAACCTAAGATGGAGAGTCCGAAACCTGCCAGTATTCCGTAACCCCAGCGCTGGCCTACAGACAAGTCAGGTTCTTCGTCTGTAGGTTCTGCTGCGATGGCGGTCGTTAGGAGGAATATCAGAAAGTAGATGTTTGTTTTCATTTGGTTGATAAATTAACTTTATTTAATATGAGGGGAATATTTTTTTAATTTGCAGTAGCATCGTCGAAACTCGGCAATAGCATACGCTAGTTTATATGATAATTAAATTCATTTATTGTCCATGTTTTAGTATAAAGTGCATGTAAATAGTCTCCGCATATTATATTGGTCTGTTGGAACACATACCCATCATTAAAATCGCATTAGACTGTCAAAAAAAGCCTCAAATACAAACATAGAGTTTGGTAAGATATCACTCAAAGTCATTCTCACGAGAATTGAGCTTGACCATCGCCTTGCCGATCTGTCCTATCCACTGCTCCTTCTCTACAGTGGAGCTCGCACACATATAGAAGCTCCTCTAAACGGAGTCTATTTTCTGAGTGAGCCATCAATTACAAAAGTAAACTCTTTCTGAGTTTCGTCTTCGCACGACTTAATGGAGGTGATCTGCTTGAGCGGGAGCACTTCAGTGGGAGAGTTGTAGATCTTCCGCTACTTGAAGGTGTAGAGGGTAGTGGGGGTAAGTACGAACCAGCGCCTGCAGTAAGAGAAGGAGTACTTTCGCCATGTCTTTATATATCGAGACTATTTGTCGAGGAAGCCCTCTTTTATTATCTTTTCGAGGTCCTTGGCCATGTCGACGGTACTTTACATTTACCAATTATTTAATAAAACACCATCTACTCTGTTTAACTATTAAAACAGTCTTCAATGTCTCAGTGTAGTGTTGAGGAGGTCGACATAATTGGCAATGCATAATTAATTGTGATTTAAACTGATAATTATGGTTTTCCACCACGAGTAGAAGCCTGATTAAAGCTTGAAAGATTTATAGATATTTATTATATCGAAGGAAATAGGTTCAGGAAAACCAAGAGGAATTAGAACAGCCAGAAAATTAATCTCAAGGAGAAAGTCAAACAGATTAGCAGACACCAAATACAGAGATCGGATGCTCTCCACTAAATTTGAAAACCCTTTTGCGGGCAGTTGTATGGCCAAAGGCATCGTTATGGAAAAAATAGGTGTTGAGTCGAAACAACCCAACTCAGCTGTTAGAAAGGGTGTTAGAGTGATGCTCAAGAAAACTGGAAAGAAGGTAACTGCATTTGTGCCTGGAGACGGCGGCCTAAACTTCATTAATGAGAATGATGAGGTGCTGCTGGCTGGGCTGGGAAAGAAGGGAAAATCAAAAGGAGACATACCAGGGATAAGGTTCCAAGTGATAGCAGTCAAGAATAGGCCGCTACAGGCTCTAATTCGCAATAGTTGATCAATTATTAGTGGGTATCTAAACTCTTTTATAAATATTATTAAAATTTATCAAAGTAGATAATTTTAAATTGAGCTTTATCGAACAAATATCAACAATACAGGAATAAGAGGAAAGCATACCTTCGACTGATCAGTTCCCACTTTCAATTAAATTTGTGCATTAAGTTAGAACTTGTAAATTAGGCTTCTATCATCTTAATAAAAGCTTGAAGAATAATTGGTTTCTATTTTAGAATGGACAGCCTATAGAATTATGCAGTGTTGCAGAATATTGGGGATGGGAACTTCGCCTCAGTCAAGCTAGTGCGTCGGCTACTCGATGGTAAACTCTACGCCATGAAGTCGGTACTTTCCTTCTAATCAATTTAGATCTCTTTCATTGACTCTCCTAAGAGGGATAAGAAAAATGCACTTAATGAGGTGCGATTATTGGCTTCTCTCGAGCACTAGAACATTATAGCATTCAAATCCACCTTCTTCGACTAGGAGAGCCAACTCCTGTATGTGGTGATGGAATACGCTGAGAACGGAGACCTAGCCAAGAAGATTGAACAGTACAAGGAGAGCGATAAACAATTTGAAGAACAGTAAATCTGGAAATTCGTCTATGAGGCAAGTAAGGCACTAAAGCTGTTGAACGAAGCTGGTATCATTCATAGAGATCTCAAGCCAGCAAACATAGTTATATGTAAGGAAGGCAAGTACAAGCTGGCAGATATGAATGTGTCCAAGAGAGTTCGCTAAGGATAATTAGCAAGTACAGGAGTTGGCACTCCCTTGTACCTAAGCCCATAAATCTGGAAGCGTGAGCATTACGACTACAAAACTGACATATGGTCACTGGGCGCTGTAGTCTACTAGATGGCTGCTTTATAACCCCCATTCCCAGCAAACACAATTTAGGAACTCAAAAAGGTAGTTAGGGCTGGAAGATTTAAAAGAATTCCTGCTTGCTACTCTGAGGAGCTTAATCAGCTGATTGGCTCAATGCTAAACTCTGATCCTGAGAACAGGCCAGGCCCCAACTAGCTTATCGCTAAGTGCTGTACAAATGAATTTAACTTAGTGTATCGAACATTAAGGCCAGTAAATGAGATTCCATAGTCAAATCAGGACACTCTTTTACAGACAATTATTTGGCAAGGATAGCGAGGTCTTAACTCCTAAAATCTTCCCAAACCACAGTACGACGAGTAAGGGTTCAGCCGACAGAAATCATAGTCGGTTTATCGGCAATAGGCGAAATCCTTTAGAATGCGCACTAGAGTTATGCCTCTGTCGAAATATTGATTGTATGTCGATTATAATTGGAGTAAACCAATAGTGTCGATTTTGTGTTGGACGATATCTCTAGCAAACACTATGAATTCACTATTATAACATTAATGATTCGAAACAAACTTAAGCCTCTCTGTTATAATGGAATCACTCCATCGAAGAATCATGACTAGTCCCCAAGTAACCCCCCAACAGCCTTGGAGACCTCCGACGCTCAATTGAAGCTCTCCACTAATCAACCTCTCAAGCAGGAGCCGTTAAAGATCGTAAGGGTGTAGACAATGCATACACAATCAGAAAGCCAAACAGAACTTCAAACTAGCACGAAGAACTCGCCAGGATGGATAAGCAAGTTTCTCAATTGTCTTAGCTGCTGTAGCAAGAATGAAGACAAGACCCCTTTGCAGATCAAAATGAGCACTAATAAAAATCTTCGAGAATTCCTGATTGAAAGCAGGAACAAAAAAGTTACCACTCTCTTATAACAACAAACGACCAAACGCAAGACTCTGGTGCTTGACCTCGATGAGACACTGGTGCACAGTTCATATTAACTCAACAAATGGGACTTTAAGACCAAGGTACTCTTCCCATAATTCAGTTTATTAAGGACGGCAGAGAATAAATAGCCTACACTAGAAAAAGACACGGTCTTGATAAGTTCCTGGAAGTCATGAACCAATATTATGAGCTAGTTGTGTTCACGGCAGGCATACCGGATCTTGCGTGCAAAATTCTCGATAAAATAGATCAGAACGGTCTGATAAAGCACAGAATATACCG
>JAOXNN020224416.1:0-14116 GCA_028571205.2 Hydropsyche betteni
AGTTGCCAATAATGACCAACAAAAGTAGTTTCGGAGACTCTGAGATAGAAATTACCGGTGTGACTTCTGCAATATTCTAAATCCTGGAGAAGAATAACGGCTAGATTATCGAAAACTTTTAAAAACAGCATAACTGCATGGTGGAGACCAACCGCTAGCTTTCCTCCATACTGATATTTAGCGAACGGAGCCGAAAAGATACTATTTAAAAGCAGTTCAAGGATATCCTCTAGAAATTCAAAAAAGAGCTACTAGTAGAAACTCGTCTACTTGATCTAAACAATCTTAAGTTAGTCTGTCAGAAGGGAGGTTCTATTGCAGAGATCATCAGTTCAGAAGCAGAGAGAAGGTTTGTGATTACTAATCTACCTGAGAAAGTAACGGAATAGGATGTGAAGTAGCTTATTGAGGAATACGCTCCTGTTGAAAAGGTAGAAATTATCAGGGCAAAAATACAGAAAGGGCCAAAGAAAGCTGTCGTTACTCTATGTTCCAAATCTCAGACCGCTGAGGTCTTTCAACTATTAGACTGCTCGGAATACAATGGTAATATCCTTAGAGTTGAGAATGTTGAAGGAGACAATAAATAACTAGTGAGTCAGTCTTGCGTTAGATTCAAATGGTACGTTTGGAAGGGCAACAGAAAAGCCACCATAAAATACAAATCCCCATAAGACACAGCTAAAGCCTTAGAGGCTTTCAAAAGGAACAATAACTATGATGATAAATAGGTTACCGCCTTTCTGAAAGATTCTCAAACGTAAATGTGAATTTAATGTAGGCTTCAGTTGTAGGGTTTGAACTAAATCACAGACGAGGTCTATATGAGAAATACTCTGCAGGTGTACGGCGAGATCGAGTAGATATATATGGATAAGACTCCGCTAAGAGAAATGGGTAAGTACGAAACTCTTCTTAGCTACTATATCACGGAGTTTACTTCCAAAGACGAAAAGTTCCAAATATTCTCGATAAAGAAAAAACCTCACGGACTTCGAACTGCCAAAGTTCGTTTCTAAAACCCTGTTTCCATTCCCAAGATATGCAGTGCTTTGAACGAAAAGAAAGGACTTATTGGGCAGACCCGTATTTACGCTTTCCCATGCTACTACCATCCCTTCCCTATCAATTCCAACCTTCAGAAGCTAATGACTTAGCTGTTGGAAGATATTATCAAGGATAAACCTAACTTCAAAAACAAAATTAGTTTCAAGACAATATAGAAACATGGGAAGCACTATTTAATTCTTAAAGGTCACAATAGCTAGGCATTTACGCTAGTTCAGAAGATCCTGCTCAATAGTTTCAAATAGAAGGGAATCCCTCTGAGCGCCGATTAAAAGGCTGTTGTTATGTCTGAGCAAGGTCACAAATATCTAACTGAACTGGAATAGAGCCTAGTGTGCAAGTTCGTGTTCAACTACGCTAAGAAGGAGCTGGGAGTCATATGCAAAGATAAACTTCTTTCGATCGTCCTTAAAGAGATCCATAACATGCCCCTCAGTGTGGTTTACGAGAAGGTTCCAGTTTCAGTAAAGATTTGCAGACAAATGACAAACAATATCGGCAAACTTAATTAACTTAAAGAGAAGTTCCATCTTTAGTCCATTCATTTAGATACAGTCGGAAAGAGTATTGTTATGCAGGGTAAAGCCAGTAATATCAATATGGCTAAAACCAATATTAAGTATCTGATAGATTCGATGAGTAAGAATCCAGAAGGCGATATCGGAATAGAAGCTTGTGGTATATGCTGTGAGGAGCTTAACCACCCATATAGACTCCAAAACTGTGGCCATGTGTTCTGTCTTGCCTGCCTGATGATGTCAGTAAACACATCTTTTGCTGATGCATCAACATTCCCTATCAAATGTCCAGATTGTCGATAGCTGATAATAATTAGAGACCTTACCAACATTTTAGATGAAGCTTCATGGGCCAAGCTAAAGAATATTGCTGTAAATGACTTCGTCAACAAAAACTCAGATAGGTTCATGTTCTGCTTTACTCCCAACTGTCAGGGAATGCATTCGTCAACCGCAACTACTATTGACTGCAATGTCTGCAAACGAAACTACTGCTGTAATTGCAAGGTAATAAATTAATTTAACTTAGAACTAAATTCATAAGGGATTGACCTGTGAGGATGCGAAGAATAATGTCTTAGTCCTACTTAAGAAATTCATGGAGGAGGAGGATGTCCGTGTATGCCCTAATGAGACTTGTAAGATGCTCATTCAAAGGATAGACGGCTGCTATAGAGTTACATGCAGTCGCTGCCAACAGAGCATCTGCTGGAAGTGTCCGAGAGACAGCATGCCCATCTACAAAACTGCGTAGGAGTGCTACAAACACTTAACAGAGAAGCACGGTGGTTATTGGTGATAAATACATATTAACTATGAGTGTGTAATCAACCAGTAAGTTTGAGTTTCCTTTGCCGAACTTTCTATTTAATGGTTTTATAAGTCTTTTTGCTTTTCTTGGTCATCGGCACCCTTACTGAAGCCTTAGCAGGAAACACCTTTTTTCTGAGCAACTCCAACAGGTTATTCTACAGGAACTTTCTGACTGTGACGTAGTCCATACTGAAACTTCCCAGCACAGGAGCAATATCTATCTTGAGCATGGGCTCTCCAATAAAGCTAAACCATCCCTTGCCTAGTTTTGAAGGTACGAAGCAAATTCTAGCAGTGCAGTTGAGTGCGCTTATTGATGCTTTAGCATTTACAGGGATAGCCTGGAATATAAATTTGAGGTTAGTGCTTATTTACAAGGAAAGGTAGCCTGGAAATGATAGCTAGATTTATAGGAGACTCTACAGATTTTAGGATCTGAGGCCGCGGATAGCCTGAATCTGAAATGGGGGTCCTACTAGTTGAAGGTGGTTGACTTCTACCTAAGATACCCTTGCACTATTTTAACTGTTGAACATAATATAAAGCTTTTTCTGTATTTTATTCTTGAAGCGTTGGCTACTTCCCCACTCCAGACAAGCAGCGTAGAAAAACTTGTTGAGGCAGTTGATGAGAGTAGGACTGAGCTAGATATCTCTAGTATCGTCAGTCGGTTACTATTAGGGTTATTATGACTTAGATTGGTCGATATCAGGATCGAAAGTGATATCATCATCGATAAGAGAAAGGTTATTTTCAGTGCCTGCATGAGCAAGGAATAATTTGTTATCTATCTTGACAATATGGTCTACTAGCACTTTGCGCCTGCCAACCAGCATAATATTGGTGGAAAACAAAAACTGCTTTTTGACTCGGTTGCTGTGTATAAGGTAAAGCTCTCTAAACTAGAGGGCCAGCTGAACCTGTTACTCAATCTTGCGGTAGCTTTACTCCAATCGCTTTTTAATCAAGTACTCTTGACCATTGAGGCATCTTAACGACTCTAAATTGGATATCTCAATATCGACAGACTCCTTTAGTCGGATTATTCTGCTCTGAAGCACTAATAATTGGTGTTTGTTACTTTAGTAGAACCGTTAGTTGATCTTGTGTAGCGCTTGTATCTCTTCGAGGTACTTCTATGAAACCAGTGTCACGGTGACATTCTAGAAAAACTTCAAATAAAACCTTCCCTGGTGCTACTTGAACTGTTACCCGTACCTCAAGTTATCTTTTTGAAAATCCTCGAACAACTTAAACAGATCCCGAAGGAAACTAGAAGTATCTTCGATAGCCTTCTGCATGAGTTTACTCTCTGTGAGAAAGAAGTCGGCTCTCTGAAAATATTAGTAACGGTATTTTTGCTAGGCTATCAGAACTGTTTGGAAGTCCTCGCCGATTAATATTTGACGTACTCTGGGTGGTCTGGCCTCGCTGTGCTCATGAACAGTCGACATCGCTGTCTGAAACTACTAGATTGTTTAGGCGATGGCGTTGCTGTACCCTTAGAAGAATGCCCTAAAGGATGTTTTTTGGCTTTTGTGGAAAGAATGTTTATGCTTATTGAGGAACGTATCGAGGTTCTGCCTATAATACCGTAGCTTTTGCTTTTGATATTTAAGTTTGTTCTCGTTTTGACGAATTCTTAGAGTTAAATTGGTGAATTCCATGTACCTTCTTTTGAGCCAGTGCACCCATCTTATGTGGTCTTCAGCATCATCAGGAGGCACTTCTTCTGGTTGTTCCGTCTCAGTAGTTTTTGCCTCCTCTTCCTGCAGCTTTTAGAGAGTCGCCTTAGTTTACTAGATTGAACTCGATAGAATCGATATTTAACTGGTGAGGAACTCCTGGTCCTACAATATCTTCTTATGAGTGATAGCAACTAACTGTGAGTTAGACACCCGCATTTCGTTCATATTCTTAGCCAGTATTTTACCCATCCTGCTCATAAATCTTATGACTGACCGCCAACCCGGTAGAAATATCAACGATCTATCCTCAGAAGTCATGAGCTTTAGACTGCTAGCTAGTTACTTCTCGGAGTCAGTTAGATCTTTTAAATAGATGAAACTGGGGTAGCCTTGTTCCAAATTAGCAAACCTGTACTCCTGCCCTCCAATTATCGACACCTACCCAATACGTCCCAGATCGTAGCCCAGAGCAATAGGGCAGCGACTATACTGATCGAGTATTTTTTTATAGAGTTCAACGTAGTTCAAAAACTAACCGGTAACTCTGACGAAATCTATCTTCGGACTCTCCATCTCGTCTTACTGACCTTCTTCGAATTTCTTCTGGGCAAACTTCATCTTCTTCCGAAGAAGTTTGGCCTCTTGTGAGTACTTATTTAAAAATAGCACCTTGTTGCGTAAGGTATTGAATTTTATTGTTGCACGTTCGTCTTCGTCGGAGTAAGGATCTGTGTCACTCATGAGGTACTTAGTCGAATGCGGATTGTAGATCCTGAGTAGAGCTCGTGGAGTTTGTAGATGAAGTAACACACGAACACCATAATCTGGCTGATTGCCACTGCTGCGAAGCCCAGCACCATCCACTGATCGGGAGAGCGGTAGTACATAACGCAGAGGAGAAGCAGAATGAGTAGGGCTGCCCAGGCTAACATAAATAATAGTTTTAATTAATAGTAGGTCGAGGCAATATGCAAGTGAGTAAAACAACATTACACCATACGGGTATGACTATGGTACGAAGAGGTAGCTATTATAAAAGATATATAACAGGAGATAAGGAAGTGAACATAGATAATAAATAAGCAAAGTACTTATTTTGGACGCATTGTAGATAATTGGCTTAGACAGACTCAAGATTTAATAACTCTTGCTAATTATCGATAAGCAGAAGAGTGTAATGAAGTGATTTATTCTGGTATTTAAGTAATCAATACTAATGTGTCGAATAGAATCAACTATTAGAAGCATATTAATGCTTTATTAACGACTTGCCTTATTCAAAATATATTTATTAGCATAATAGAACAATTTACAAGACTCTTCTAAGCCGGCTTAACGCCAACTAAGTTGTTAGCTAACTTCATCGGTAAAGTGATTCCTAAGGGTTTCGAAGGGTACGCAATTAGTCCAAAATTTATGTAATTAGAAAAGAAACTCTGCCCTATCTATTAATGCTCATCTATTTTTACTATTTGGGTTATTAACATGATGTTGACACTACACATCTTCTGTGTATCTAATTTAGAGTTTGTGTCTGAATTATCTTCATTTAAAAATATCCAAATTACTTTAGTCACAGACTCTGAAGATTTGCCGGCTGTTTCCGTCGTACTAACCATCTCCTGCTCAATGAGAGCTCCGAAAATTGTCTCTCACAGACCATATTTTTAACAATTTATTGCTCAACTGATTAATAAAAGCACAAAGAGTTCTAGACCATCAGTGCTTAATATGACGGATATCAACTGCTAATTATGAGTCTACCGAATTCACAAGCAAAGCAGATTATAATAGTTTTCTAGAACCCAAACAATTTTAAAGCAGTATCAAAAAACAGTACACTAAGACGAGAGGGCTTTTCTGTGTCGAGGCGTATTAATAGGTAGTACCGTGCTAAAGCACTCAATAGAACCTTTTATACCCTCGACCCAACGTAGCAAATCTTACATTCCAAAAAATTCTGCCATTCAGCCGTTTGAATGTTAATCTTCCGAAAACAGATGTGGTTTTGAGGAGACGGCAGTTACTGCTAACTGGTAAAAAAGGTGAGAACACTGTTTATAGATTGAGCGTCTTTAGAGGTTTCAACATCTAAAGAATTAAAAATGAAAGGATCATTCCACGCGGTCAGAGTTGGCCTGCTTAAGTCGAGCTCTTTACTTTTTAGCAGCGATCTTCCGGATAATTTGCTTTCGATACAGGTACTTATTTATAAATTTTTTTTCGTTTATGCACTCTGTTGTGGAATTGTTCACCGGCTGCTCGGTTTGGTTGGGTAATTTTGTTATTCTCCTCCACCGCCCTTCCAAAGAGTAAATCGAGCGAGTCGGCAGGAATTCCAACATCTTCTACCACTAACTGCCAAATTTCTATTCATAACCCAACAGTATGCTGTCCTCTGCGAAGGACCACTTCAATGCGCCCCCCACCTTCGATGTCGTCTTAATTTTCGGGTAAACGATGGATTGCCAGTGCTATTTGACTTATGGCGCAGCAAACCCCAGGTTTTAGGAAAGCGTGTTCCAATCGTATTATTTTTTGTTGACGATCAGATCTTTGAGCCACTCGTCGTCTTCTTCGGTCCACTTGCTCAACCCAGGCTCATCCCTCATACCTCATTTTAGACTTATTGTACATATTTAATTTCTGACAGATTTGCTGTCGATTTTGAAACTCTAACCCATCCGAATTCGTCTCGACTGTTCTGAAGTCTCCGCCAGGCCTTCAGCGGGCTTGGTTTCCGAATTATGAACGCTAGATCGCTTTAAATTTAAATCTCCCCCACCGAGCTTTTCTGCTTTAGAACGAGTTGAAACTCGTTACTGCTCGATCGCAATACCCATTTTGGTTGAGATTTAAGTCTTTTAGATTTACATCCCGTTTTCCTCCTTTCCCTCTCGCATCATCTTATAATAATTAATAATTTTCTTAAATTCAAATCTAATGTATATATAATGCCTGTTAGCAGCTCCATCCTAAACACGACTAAGCAAACCATCGCATTAGGATGATTGCAGCTTTGTAAAACGATGGTATTCGTTGACGCCTTCTGTCTCGTAAATCCCACTCTAACAAATGGAATCTGATTTTCTTATTATATTAGTTTATGTACTTTGCTTTAATTATTTTAACTTCGTTCCCATCAAAGCCGTTGTCACAGAGAAATAAAATAAGTTAATCATACCGCTTTGATAACAGTTCGGCTCACTAAATAATAATCGTCCGCAAATAATTAAATAAATAAAAATTCCTAAACTTTTTAGTTCGTAATAATATTTTAATTGGAAGTGTCTGTACTTAGTACTCAATACAACATGACCGAAAATAATGCTGAAGCTTATGTTGGCAAACATTTAAAAATAATAGATTTTTATTAGAGCATTCATATTCGAAAGCTTAGTTCTGGTACCTATTGAACTGTTAATAATCGACTAATCGAATGAGTTAATTTGTGGTCTAAACTGAATAATCCAAAGTTAAGTACTTGAATTTAAAAACCATATTTTGAGTCCAACCATTATTGACTACTCATTAATTAGTTGTAACGAATAAAATAGAGTTTGATAGAGAAAACACTAAGTTAAGTCTGACACGTATACAATTATGGATTAAATGATAACTGTTTGATAACTAAATAATCGGAGACCTTAGGATACCGAAGTGTACTTTTTAAATTTGCTTTTCAACAGTATTAATTTTGAAACTGAGATACATTTTTGTCATTCAACAAGATTATACGTCAACTTTGATGCCCATAATTATTTTTGTTCATTAAACATAGATTTACAGTTAAAAATACAAAGTAATATCAAAGATAGTCCATCTCATAATGGTTGTTTAAGTATCACACCCACTGCAAAAAATATAGTTCCCTTTAGCGTTTAGTCCGCTTAGTCTCTATTCTTTCATACTCTTTTTTGCTGCATGACTGTTTACCAGTAGGTTATTCTGTTCACACATTGCTATTAGTAAGTTAGCAGAGGCATAGGCACATGAAAACAAATTGTAGCCACCAATAAATCAAATGAGTGCACTATCTCACCTGTAACGACACCAATTTAAATGTGCGTCAATTTATTGAGATTATATTAGTTGATGTTTAATTTGTAGGAATCAGGCGATGAGGAACAGTCACTTGGTGGATTGGAGGAGTTCGAGCACAGCAACCCCTGGGCTTCCCTCCGTGAGTCTCTGCAGATTGAAGAGGAATAACCTCCACACCATGACAATAAAACACTGATTGTCGGACGTAGTTCAACAGAGTCATCAATATCGACCGTAGAGTCGAGAGGATTCTACTGTCCGAGCCTCAAGATCTTTGTGGAGTGCTCTAAGGAAGAATTCGAACTCATAATGGTAAATAGGGTTTAATTCAGAAGATTCAATAGACAAACAGGCAAAGTATAGAGCCTAATTCTGCAACAACTACGAATAGGAAACGGCTATCTCTGCAACCAATGGAGGATCAGCCACAATCCATCCATGGGCAGTCTGTTGGGACTAAGCCGCCCAGTCCCACTTAACATTACTTCGAGTTTTGATATATATTCAAGTTTAACTTCGGCATCTTCGCTTTAGGCTTATTAATAATAATTTAGCTTATTGTTCAGATTGTTTGGGTTGCAGATGTTTCGTGGAGCAAATATTATGGGTAGTCAAAAGAAGGGACTCAGGGATTGGGTTAGAGAATGCAGTTTGAAGATAATATGCCTATCATCAGTTTATTCGAAGGTTATCTCAGAATAGTTGAAGGCGTTATGCGTGTATTAAGCTAAACTATCTAAAGGTAAAGGATGGTAGTTGAGCAGATATTTCGTGTAGGTAACTCATTTTTTATATTGGTATGCTGTGATAGCCTGCTGATATTCAAGAAATGGAGCGAAAAACACAGTACCACATACTAATTAAATAGGCTCTGATCATAATTCTCTTGGAAGTATTAGAATAATCCGGACAATTTGAACAATCCTAACATAAATTAAGTAACTCAACAATATTAAATAACACAAGCACTTAAATAACTCTGTTCTTTAACATTAATAGCCCTATCTACTCATACTCGTCATTAATAGCTTAATTACTAGTTAACATCATGAGGGATAGTTAAGCGACATCTGCCCTTCCCTACGCATTTACTCCTGGCGTAGCTCCGGATCCTACCCTCCTGGAGCCTTGTAATTGATGTTGCTGTCGAACTTCTGCTCCAAACCCACGAACGAATGTGCATTCTCATACAACATGTCTATTTCGATGTCGCCAAACTCATCCAACAAAGATTCTCTGGATCTCCTCTTGACCTTGGAAATATACTTCTTACCGATATAGTCGTCGAGACAGAGCACAAATACAAATATAAAATAGCCTGCGATAATCCCTACTTCAATCTTGAAATACATTGAGTCCCAGAGTTTGAGAATATAGTCGACGAAATTTTCAGCCGTTACTGAGGATAGCAGGAGTTTGAAGAGAACCCTACCAATCCAGTAACAGAATATACACAACTGGGCAAGTTTGTCGACAGAAAGGGCTAGCTAACTGGTGAATTGCTTGGGAGTTTTACAAATATTGAGGAGAAGGTGCCTACTAAATAATATCATCAATATGATGATTATGAGCTGCATGGGGACTAGGATGGGTAGTGTGGAAAGGTAGAAGAAGGTTCCCATTAGCGAAGAAACCAGCACAGAATAGACAACATCTATGGGGAATTCGATGGGCTAGAATATTACGTTGGCTTCGTGCTGAGTGAGTTGGCATTTAGGACCAGATGATACTATTCTCCTACGTTGATACCATTTAAGAAATCTTCCAACAGGCAACGCTATCAATAAAGGTCTCAACAGATTGCTACCAAATATGAAGATTACACTGGTTACCATCTAGTCGAACGCTCGATCTCTGCTTTATGTATCCAATTCAGAATAGAATACCTTGTAGGAGAACACCAAGAAAGGCATAAGAGTAACATTGAAGAACATGAATAGTGTAAGTTTGGTAGTGAGTGTCTTTTTAGTTTGGGTGTGAGTTATGTAATCCTAGACTGATGAAGTTGATTAGAAAAACTCAACTAAGACAATATTCAGCAATTGAATAAGTAATGCAGCTAGAACGGATTCAATGAAAGGCCCTTGATAGTTAGATAGATACACCCCACCAGCAGAGGCAAACACCACCAAACTGAAGGAAATTAGTAGAGACATGTACCGTTTGATGCGAGTAAAGAAGTAGGATGCCTCGAGATTCTCCCAAATGATGTCTTTGGGAGGAGGAGCTGCTCTCACCGTTATATGCTTTCCAAAGATTTTTAAAGGAGAGCAGCAGCTGCACAGCCAGAACCACAAAGTCGCGAATATTCCATTTTCAAATTTGGTAAGGAACTCATTTCTAATCTATTTGTTTTAGAGCTTAGCAATTACGTATTGAGTTCGATACTTAGTCTATTGTCTCACTAATTTGTAATAATCTTCTAGGCATCGATCCACTTCCATAAGTTCTTTTAGTTTTTAAGCCTGTTACGTTAATATGTGACGATTGTTGGCAGACAGCAACTATTTCTTGGTTTAGTTCTTGGCTTTGATAACCTACAGCCAAGTTCTCAGCTTTTTTGTTAGAGTAATGTCTTAAAGTTTTACTATGTACCCTTTCGATGAGAACAGTCTGACGATCTCCTTCTTACTACTCTTGAGTGGCACGTTACTCAGAAGAACAGACTGACTGGCGTTAGTCCTGTGCATACTGTCAAGTTCGAATATTTTGATTTTCAGTCGTATTTGGAGTAACACAAACAGCAGTGTATACACGCCCAAAACGATCAAATGCATTTATTCCAACCCATCGTAATCGTTAAATCCAACAGGAATAGACACTGCCTCTCCAAACCAGGTAAACTTCATGTTAAGGTTGATCTCGCAGGTTTAGTTGGTGTTGCAGGTGAGGAACTAGCCTGCTGCCACGAATAAACTGATCAACATGAGCAGTAGGAACGCTTCGGCAAAGTAAAACATTAGGGGTACACCTGAGCCCAAAAACATCAGAGACTTTGCAGATGTTCCGCAAACAGGTAGAGATTTTTAGTGGATATTACGCTGGCAACAGGGACATTGGCTTGTAACAGTGCTCGATCGGTCCTGGATCTTGACTGCCCTTGCGTGGATGGCGCATATGTTAGGATCAGGAGGTGAAAGGAACGGATTGTAGTTCATGAGCTAAGTAATTAAATAATGTGTTAGACATAATCCGAAAACATAATACGTTAAGTATTAATAGTAGGCTATACTCTTTTGAGCCTAATAGTAACTAGTGAAAACCCAAAAACCAAACATCTGATAGATTTAATAAAACTACTTGTGGATAATAATTATTCAAATTAAGTTGAGCAATTATTTAATCGATCCATAAACTGTACTTCGCTCATTTCACAATAATAACTATCAACTATTCTACGTTTAAATTTACAAATTAAAGAAGAACAACAGTATCAGCTTTTGTGGCTTTCTGCTTTTTAATAAAGTTAGTAAAACATGCCCTTCTTCTGTAGCAGATTCGCAGGGGAATCGAACTCCATCACTTCTCCTTTATCGAGGACCATCACCTTGTCGGAGTCCATAATAGTTTGCAGTCGATGTGCTACTGTTATTGTTGTGGCATCTTTAAAACACTCTCTCAAGCTGTTTTGAATTATCTTATCTGTTTTGGTATCAATGTTAGCTGTAGCTTAGTCAATAAGCACCAACTTGCTGTTCCTAATAATTGCTCGGCCGATACAAATTAGTTGTTTTTCTCCTGCAGATAAACTGTCTGCAGATATCTTTGCCTCTAACCCTCCTCGTTATTGGAGAATAGTTTAGATGCAACATTTGCGCATGACCTCTGTCAGTTGGGAGTCAGCATGGAGTTCACTTGGGTCAAGATTCTATCGTAAAGTGCCTTCTACCAATACAGGTTATTGTGGAATGAGCGTAATGTTTGAACGAAGGTCTCTTAGAGGTAGATCTACAATACTTTTACCATCAATAATAATTTTACCAGAAGTGATCTCAACTAATCTCAGGATAGATGAAATTAGAGTTGATTTCCCTGATCCCGTTCTACCAACCACTCCAATCTTCTGGCCACCTTCAATAGTTAGATTTAGCCTTTTGAGTACTGAGGGCAATCCTGGACGATACTGTACTTAAAGATTTTTAAATTCTATTTTGCCCTTGTTAATCACCTAAGTAATGGGCTCTTCAAACTCACTCCATTATTTAACGTACTACTTGTAACCTGGCTCTGGTTCAATACTCATAAAGTTCGATACTCTCTCCACTCTAACCATTCTATTCTCGAACTCGGCCACATCAAGAGTTAACCATTTTAAATTTTCGTCAAGCATAAAAGAATATGAAAGTAGGAGTCCTGTGATTGCTGGGCTGATGCTATCTGGGTAATAAATGCTGGATATTATACAGTAAGAAACGGCTGAAATGTTGATTATGAAAGAAAGCCAAGACAACCGAAGTGTAAACCATACTTCCGTAAACTCTGTTGACATTCTGTTGCGTTTGTTCGTGTTAACGGTTTCCAGTTGTTTGTTGGTAATCGGAATTTCAATATTGGCTGCCCTTATACAAGGAAGACCATTGATAGCCTCATTGAACCCAGTAATTATAGGAGATTTAGATATTCCGTCTAGTCGAGTGCACTATCTTTTTGCATTCATGAAGTATCTCTGCAGAAAATATGACAGGACTGCAAATAGGAATACTGGGATAAGTACGTAAGGGGTTGAAGTATACACACAAATGGCAATACTACCTATTAATCTGAAAACATTGATGGCTACGTATCCACAGAACATCCCTATTTCCAAGTCAATTACACTGAGGTCTTTTCCAATTCTGTTAATTATTCGACCAGTTGGCACTCTATCATAGAACATCTGCACTGAGGCGTAAATTAAGGATTTTATCATTCCGTTATGAGCGATTTTAGACATTCGAAGTCCCCCAAACAGTATTATTACTGATCTTGCGAAAGAAAATAGGGAAGATCCTATCGAAAAGGCAGCAAAAAGGTAAAGATCAAGGTTACCTTCTTGAGGAGTTGAGCACCAGCTCTCCACACTGAGACTGGAAAGCATCAAAAGGATGATCCAACTGCTAGATACAAAAACAATTAGCAGAGGAAAGATCCAACCTCCATTTAACTCAAAGTATTTCTTGTATACTTACCAAGCCACTACTCCCTTTTCACGGTCTTCAGGAAGTAGAAGTTATTAAACAAGTTTTTATTCCTTTTCGCTCGATTTCTATCTACTGAGCTGCTTCATTATTGGAAGGTTCTAAACAACTTCCTCTTCCTTGTTATCCTGAAGCTTTTTAAGTTACAGTACCTCAATTTATTTGAACTGTTCGGTTTATCTTACTTACTCAAGAGTTCCCTGTGCCACTATCTTACCCTGTTTAATAATTACAATGTAATCTGCGTATTTGGCGAAGGAGATAGCATGGGTGACCAACACTCGAGTTTTATTCTTCAGATATTCCAGTATAGTTTCCTTCATAATGTAGTTTCCAACATGATTATCGACAGCACTTATCACATCGTCAAGTAAATAGATGTCCCTGTCAGAGTATAAGGCTCTAGCGAAGCTTATCCTCGCTTTTTGACCTCCTGAAAGATTTATCCCCTTCTATCCTACAACAGTTCTCTCAGCTTCCATCAGCAATTTTAAGTCTTCTTATAAGCAAGCATACTTAACTGCTTATTCGAATTTAATGTTATTCTTAGGTGATGTCATAAGTATGTTTTACTCAATCGTAGTACTTATTAGCCATGCTTTTTGCGGAACAAATGCAATACTTCCATTTATCTTAATGCTTGGGAAGTGCTCAGGCCAAGGTTTCATTTCCCCAAGAATAGAATACAATAGACTAGATTTTCCACTTCCGATGTCTCCTAATACCATAGTCAACTTCCCCCTTTGAATCTGTAAGTTAATGTCTTTGAGTGCATGAATTTTAGGTAACTACTTTGGGCCTTAATGAT
>JAOXNN020224443.1:0-14106 GCA_028571205.2 Hydropsyche betteni
TCATGCGAGGCCGAGCGAAGCGAGGCCGAGCAGAGCGTGTTCGAAAAGGCGAAGCCTTTTCGGATACGCTCGTAATATATAAAAACGCTTATAAAAATACATATTTTTGCACATAAACTTATTCATTCCCGTCGAATGGCCAAAATTAAAAGGCGAAAAAAAAAACACACACAACATAAACATAAATAATAACGCTACTCCTTGGGCATCATTCTCAATTAGTAAAGCTTATTGCGATGTCGGAGGTGAAAAGGTTATCTGTTAGCTTCTTTTTGTAAAGCTTTTTCTGCTCCCCTGACTTGTGTATATATATACAAATATATATAACAATATAGAATTAATTTCTGCTGAGTAAGCGAGGATGGTCGAAAAGTTCCCGAATTTTCTGCGTCAGAAGGAAAAGTCGTCGAAACGGATTTTGTGTTTCATCGAAATAAGTTCAATTGAAGGCTTTTTCAATTTGAAAAAAAAATGGATGCATAACTGACAAGTGAGCTTAAAGTTGTACTTTAATGCTAAAGAATACTTTATAGATTATCTCAAACTATTATTTACCGAAATCCATACTTATTTACAAAACCTTTATAAAATCTTGAATCTCGTACGCAATAAGCATGGCTTAAAATAGTAAAAAAAAGTAAATAAATATAAAAGTCATCTTCATACATTACTTTGAGAATTCGAACAATTGAAATCATTATTTTCATTCTTGGATAATTACAAAAATTTTATTATAGATGTGAGCGTGAGCGTGAGCGTAAACGTAAGCACGCAAAAATGTGTAAATATGAAAGCATTCATGTGAAGTACTATGATGAATAACATACAAAACTAAGATTAATTAAGATTATATTATATTATATATTATTGTAATATAATAAGGCTACTTGAAAACTATAATTTATATAACATACAAAATGAAGAGATTAAATTGAAAACTTGAAGGAATATTATATTGTATATTATATTAAAAAAAATGAAATCTAACCGTGATAAAGGTTTGTCTAAATCAGCAATGGCGAACCTTTTTGGAAAGTGGGCTAAATTTTTAGTATTAACTCGTGGGTCACTAAGTCAGTGGCGTCACTTGAAAAGGGGGAGGATGATTAAAAATTACTTTTTTTGGTTTATGCGTTTAAAATCCTTTAAAAAGAACGAAACATGACATTTTACGACCATGTACGTCATAGACAGGTGTAGTGATACAATAGAAAATCAGCTTGCCAATGTCGTTTGGAAATATTTTTATATAAATTCAACATTAGAATTATTTACTTTAATTTTTTATTATTTTTGACAGCCTGTTCTTTCTTTTATGATATAAAAAATAAATTCATAAAAATCAACACGTGGGTCATTTAAAACAAATCACAGGTTCGCTATCGCCGATCTAAATTATTGATATGAAAAGATGAAATTTTATAAACGTACAAGAAAAAATTTGCAAACGAAATCAATATTTAACATATTCGTATAATTAACAATTTTTTATCATTATATAAAAATAACTTATATCAAAAAAAATATATAATACTTCGATGATCGATCGATAGAAGTCACGCAAAAAAAAAGATAAAATCATCACTATTGCAAAAAAAATCTAAAAACCCTTAATTTCCTATTCATACAAACGTTACTATATTAAAAAAAATAATTAATTGAAGGGCTCTACAGTAAATAATGGTAAGCGCCAAAATTATGAGATTGAATTGTTTTATTTACTACAAAATCAGTACGTTCACTACAGAAATTAATAAATAATTCTACATTCTCTCAAAAGATGACAGTACTATTTCAGGTTACTCCTAATTATATTTGCATTTAAATGCATGTTAACCGTTTTTCTTAATATCTCGAAAAGCGATAAATGTCGCTTACCATTATTTACCGAGCCTCTCAATTATTAAGACGATTTTTCTCTAAGATCAAGTCGAAAGACTCAATAATCCAACCATCGACAGGCCACGTTTTTCGAAGCTTCGACCGTTTCGGCGGCGAAACCGCGCCGGCGGCCATTTTCGGCGGTTTTTTCGAATTTCGCCAAAATCGCCAGTGCTGCCAACCGCGGCGCGGCGCTTCCGGCGCATTAGCGCAACTTCCGCCGGGCGCGGGAAAAATCGCGCGCGAAAAATGGCGCTTCCGGCCCGAGCACGCCTCGTAACGGCCAGATCCGCGTTTTTTCGATGTTGTTGTTGTTATATTTTTTCAGCTTTTGTTTTCGACGCTCGTTGTGCGGAAACAAAGGGCGTCTTTTTATGATTGAAAAAAATATTATTAATAGTTTGTTCGGTTGATGTTTTTTTTTATTAGGGTGATTTTTTTTATCGAGTACTAAATTTTCATTTTTTTTTTATAATATGAATATGAATTATATTTTCGGCATCATAAACAATTTTTTGTATAAAAATTTTCTAGATTTCTTTTTACTATTTAGCCATAAATCCAAAACGTTACATAAACAATGCTTACATTCAAATATGAGCCTTAAACCGTGCTCTATAAAGCGCATATTAACATAAATAGATTCATATAACACGATTTTGATGTGACATGGTTAATTAAATGATATATATTTTTTGTAAAACACGGTTTAAAAAAAAACAATTAGAAATAAATTAGGTAATGCTTTATTTAGGTAAAAAAAAAATATTTATCAACAAATTAACGTTTTGATACTAATAAGAATGCATTATAAGTACCTAAATCGAGATTGTTAATAAATTTCATGTATTACAAATGCGTACATTACTTTTTTAAACAAATTTCGCATGTAGATTGAAGGTTATTTTTATTAATTTTTAACCATATCTGTACATGTTTTTGGTTTAAATGTTGTCTAGTAACACTTTTTGTCTTCTGAACTGTTAACATATGCAAATTTAGATTATCTAAGGGAAAATTAATTTTTAAAAACTGTTGAACATAACCTCCATTCATTAAAAAACGTAATTTGCGGACTTATTATGCATATATTATGCAGGAAACACATTGAGATATTTAATTTAAGCACCTATAATGCATTTTATCTAAATACGTTAATGTATATTTTCTCGAACTGCTTAGTAAAAAAAAGATATTACCAAACTTCGATATTTTTTCGGAACGAAAACCCTAATTTTGTATGAACTTCAAATCTCGTACAACACGGATTTGTATTACACGACATTTTTGTGGAGCCATATAACCGTGCTATACGAGGCCCAAGTGTATTTATTAAAACATATCGGCCAATAGTTTCTAAAAACATATATTCTGACATTATATATGTCTAATGACATATGTATATGTCATTGGACATATGTCTTCGATTTTTTATGATGTGCAAGAGTAGGAAACAGAACAAAAGTACTGAATATCAACTTTTCACAAAAAAAATTTAATATGTATTATATTACATAACATAATCATCTTTTGATCCACTAACAATAAAATCGTGAATTCCGGTGCAATTTATTACGAACGCGACATAACAAAAATGGCGACATGTCCGTTTGCCAATTTCGAATCTTTTCCATTTTTTTTTCGTTGCGAGAAAGGGGCCGTATAATATTTTATTGAAATTTCCGCGAGGCGCCTTTTGTTTGTTCGGAATCCAATATTACCGAGCCGAAGCGGAAACGGAACCGAACACAAATAAAACGAATAAATAATTCAAAACGGGACAAATAAAAATATGTTTAATATAAATCGCTTTTTTCCGCGCACTTTGGAAAATGTGCCGTGAAATTAAATCGGGCCATGTACATTGTTGGGTGGAAAAATGTTTGCTTGTTGTATTTTGTTAGAGACATCTATCTATTTTTTTTAATACCAAAAAATTAACACTATTTACATAAGTTTAAGAAACGTACAGGTTTTTCAATCCAAACTCAACTTTGTACAAATTAAAAGATTAATTTGAAATTAGAAGGATTTTAAAAGGTTGTGTTTTTGAAGTTTAAAATGTTGAATTTCAAAAGGATGAAATTTAAAAGGTTGGTATTTAAAAGGTTGAATTTAAAGTTTAAAATGTTGGATTTGATTTGTAAAAGGTTGAATTTAATGTTTAAAATGTTGTATTTGATTTGTTGAAAGTTGAATGTAACATTCAATAGATCGAAGTTTAAAAGGTTAGTGTTAAATAGGTTGATTTTTAAAAGGTTGAATTTGAAGTGTAATATGTTGAATTTAAAGTTTAATGGGTTGAATTTTATTTGTAAAAGGTTGAATTTGAAGTTTAAATGGTTGAATTTAACGTTTAAAAGGTTGAAGGTTGAAATGTTGAATTTCATTTATAAAAGATTGAATTTTATTTACAAAAGGTAGAATTTTAAGTATAAAAGATTGAATTTGGAATTTAAAAGCTATAAATTTCTCAAATTTAAGTAGTGAATACTTTTAGTGTTGAAAAAATCGATAGATGTCTTCAATAGAACACAACACATAAAAATTTCTTCCCCCAACAATATATTACATGTACGTATCCCGATTTAATTTCTGGATACAAATAAGATTTTTTTTGTGAATTTCAAAATGGCTCTCGTTCAACTAAAGCTATTCGATAAAAAGTTTACTTTCAAGAACACTCAATATAATATAAAATAAATCAAATTGCGACCGATTTTTCAAATATTTATGTTCTAAACGGACGATAATTCGATAAACTCGCGTTTGATATTATTTTTTAGTATTTAATTAATCAAAATCAAATTTCGAACACGGCCATTGTTTATTTACGAGCGCTTTTTGTTTTCAATCCGTCTTAAATGCGTTTGTGTTTTAAATATTCACCCGACGGGATATGGCCGTAATGAAAGCGTTGACGTGCAATTAAGACGAAAAATTCAGAAACGTTATTTTCTCGGCCAACGTAGGGTGAACAAAAAGGTCTTATTTTCCATGAAACATTTTATATAATATTATTTTATATATATTATAATGTATTTATATGTTGTAGTGAAAGTGTGTTATCAGTGAATCTGTATTTGCTCTTTTTTAAAAAAGGTTTGTTATATTTTTTTCGATGAAGTATTAAAAATCAGATAAAGTGTATTTTATTCAGCAAGAAAATCTTTATTTCTGTACATTTTTTTTATATTAAAAATATAAATTCCCTATTGTAGAAAAAGTATATTGTTAGTGAATTTGTATTTTTTTTCTTCATGGGAAAAGGTTTAGTTGGATTAGATTTTTTTTATGGACGTGTTAGAAGATAGATAAAGTGTATTTCAACAAAGAATTCTTTATATTTATACAGATTCCTTATAATAAAAATACAGAATCACTGCAATACAGATATATGTGAATAGTGAATATATGTATTTTTGCTCTTTACAAAAAAAGTTGAGTTGGGGAAAGTTAAATTTTAAATACAGATTACCCCTTACATATACATAGAAAAAAGGAAAGAACATATTTTTTCGTTTTCCTTCATCATTGAATATTATGAGATAAAAAATATGTTCAATAAAAATTAATTTAAATATTATTATTTTTATTTATTTTTAATTAAAAAATATCTATTATATATACTTATATTGAGCATGAAAAACGTTAATGTAAACACGAAAAAAATAAAAGGGAAAAATGCAAAAATAAAGTTTGCAGAAACGACGCAATAACAATAGTACGGCTAATATAGTGACCTAATAACAAGGGAAAGAAACGCAAAGGGTAAAAAGGGTACAGAATTAATACGACTATACAATAAAGTTCCTCAATATTTCCAGACTTGTGTTTACTTTAAAAAATAATAAAAATAACTTTTTATAAGTACAAAAATTGGGTTTTAGATTATGTTTGACAGTTTTTACAAATTCGTTTTCCCTTAGATCTTCTAAATTTGCACAAGCTAACAGTTTAGACGGCAAAAGGTACAATTGGGCAATATGTAAACATGAAACGCGTTAATGTATGATTAAAAGTTGATAAATATAACATTCAATAAAAAATAATAATAATCTAGGCACTTATAAAGCTTGAATCGCGCGTGGAATTCATTAAGAATTTCAACTTAAGCACTTATAATGCATTTTATAATGCAAATTTTTTCGTAAATAATTTACACACCAAAAATGAAGGATTTCCTAAATATTTTATTATTTTACTCTAATACCGTACTACACAAAATGTGTTGCACAAAAATAAGTCACGATTCATCGACCGTATTATATAAGGCTCGAGTGAATTTTATTGATGAGTATTTTTATAATACACTTAATTCTCCTTATTACACGGTTTCAAAATGACACGTTTCAACGGAAAATAACCAATTATTTTATTATGCTACAATACAGTAAACCCCCCTATAACGTCCCCACTTATACCGTTCAAATGCATACGAATTCAAATTTTTTTAAATTTTTCAAATGCATTTGAAACAAGCAGTTAACACGTAAAAATATCAAAAAAAAATTAAAATTGAAAAACCTTAACCCTCTATAACGTGGAATCTATCTTGACATTATAAGGGGGTTTACTTTAGTGCGATTCGGCGCAGACCAGTATACAATTATAGTTATTGAATTAAAAAAAATTGATGTTTTTTAATGATTTCACATGGCGAAATTTTTCCACATTACAAATATTTTATAAAATACATTTGGATGAAAATTTCATCCGAATATATTAATGAAACTTATCTCCAATTTTTAGATGGTCACTATACATTTTTTTTAGACAATAGTGTAAAAAAAATATTGTGAAAATGAATATTGGGCCCACTTTCCGATGGTCGAATTTGATTTGTAAAAGGTTGCATTCGAAGTGTAAAAGCTATAATTGATCAACCTCTCCGTTCTCACCGAAAAAAAGCGATCGCACTCCGTTCACCTTCGTAGACGGGCCGCCATCTTGTGTCGCGCAATATGGCCGCCTCGACGAGACCGTGGCCAATTCTTGCCGGCCATAACCGCAGAGCGACAGGTGCTTTTTATCGGGCTAATTGCGTTCGCGAAAATCGTGCGAAACTTTGAGACTCACCTGTGCTGAGGCGAATATGTGTCTGAAGCTTTGGAACGGTTCTCAAACGGTGGGACGGGAAGAAAATTCGTGACAGTCGTATGATTGTTGAAAATTTTTTTTTTATTTAATTTTTTTTTTTAAAAACTTTTCTTGTTTCGTAATTTTTTTTTATATTGACTCGAAATTAGATAGAAAATTTTTTGTTTTAGGCAAAAAAATATTGTTTTTTTTTGTTTAAAATTTATTTTTAAGACAAAATTAATCGAATTCAAAAAAATAGGTTAAATTTATTTACGTGCACGCCAATGGACCGCTCAAAAGTAAAAGGTTAATGAAAAACGAATAGTTCTACTGGCATTGGTTAGATGTCGTTAATTCATTAAAAATTTAATTTATTAAATTAAAAATTTTAAAAAATTGAACGTAGCCCCGGTTAGGCAAAAGTCGCATTTCTCAGTCAGTTGAACTAAGCGCATTTATTTAATACCACATGTCTCAGTCAGTTAAAACTCTGAACTATTTATTGCTGAGCGCATAGATGGGTAAAGCTGAACGTATCTTATTAAATCAGGTATTTAGATCAAGTATTTAAAAACATGTTGTCGTCATTTCCAACCCATCACACAGAAAAGGTGTTGAAGATGAAAATTGATCTTTGAAAATCTCAGTGTTACTATTCATTGTTCGCCAACCTTTTACTTTTAAGTGGTCCATTGGCGTGTCCCTAACTAAAGAGCCAAAAAATACTAATTGATTTATGTGTCTGTAGAATAATTTATTAAAAATTTTACATAAGATAAACAGTATGTAAATTATTTGGAAAAGTATTCAATATTTCAACAAAGGTTGCAGTCAATTAATATTCAGGTTAGTTTTTTTTAATTTCATTATTATCCCCTATATATAATAGCGGACTTCTGTCTGTCTGTCTGTCTGTCTGTGTGTCACAATGACGCTCGCGACTTTAAAACGATCGACAATCGTTTTCGAATTAAAAAATCGAAGGTCGCCACAGACCGGGGGATTTGAACCCGGGACCTATTGTACCATAGTTGAAGAACGACTCCACGACGCTAATCGTCGAATTGAGTCGATGTCTTTTTTTTTTAAATATGAACTATAAAATTATTGTTAATGATTCCAATATGGTCTTTATGCGTATGCGTCTAGCCTAGTTTTCCGTTTCTTAACAAATCCATACCCGATGTTATTAACATCGGGCCTATATACTAGTACTATAATAATACAATAAAATGCGTAAAATACATGTTAAATAAGTTTAGACTATAAACTAATAATAAATAATATTTTAAACTCATTTAATATAATACATCGAACGAAAAAAATATAAACTGTAGAACAAATTAAAAGCAAATGATTAAAAGCAATATGATGATATTATTCATCAATTTAAATTAACGACAATTTTTTTTATAGTGTAATTCTGATATTGATATCGGCTCAAATAAATTCTAATAACATTAATTTCCTAATCTATAAAAAAAATTTTTATCGAAAATAGTCAAAATAATTTTTAAAAATAATAATAAATAAAAACGCTTAAGAATAATTACATTAATAGTAGAAATTTAAGCTGTCTGTGAAATAAATTAAGTGAAAATTTTTCGGAAAATAACAGAATAATCACTAAATATTATATAAATATTGCTTACAATTAGTTCTATTGAAAAGGAAAACGAAATTTAATTATTTACGATTATACGATTACGATTATATATAATACGATAATATACGATAACGATTATATATATAATAAATATAGTTGTCAATCTTTCTATCGGGTATTTCTTGATGAGACGATAATTGCTAATGTGAAACCCATCGCAAAAACATAAAATAACATCAATGGTGAAAGGTTATTGTCATTATTTTTGTTGCTATTGTTGTTGTTGTTGTTGTTGTTGTTGTTGTTGTTGTTGTTGTTGTTGTTGTTGTTGTTGTTGTTGTTGTTGGTATTGACAATATCTATTTTCTGAAATTATCAAAGTACTACTTAATAAATGATTAATGAAAATTCGATTGCCTGATTTTGACGATTAAATAGAATTTTCAAAATGAAGTTAATTCATTAATAGTATCAAATAATATTATATCGATGGTAATATTGAATGAAATTATATATGTAAAACACGGATTTCGGTAGCTATAGCGAAAATACATTCTTCACGTTCAAATACGATGATTAATGATTATATTTGACAAAAAAATTGATTGAAAATTTGATAAAATAAACATCAAACTGTAATCTTGGATTGTTTTACTATGGAAATCGGTGCTATATATAAAATAATTAAATCAATTAGAAGTGTATTACTTTATAAACGGCATACTTACAAAGCTTTCGAAAATTTTGATCTTAAAATCCTCAAGTTTTGTATTCATTTCTGAACTCTGATAAAAATAAAAATAAACTTTTTCTTGAGAAATTTAATTTAAATTAAAATGAAGAAGAAAAAATAATAATTATAATACCAATTTCTTTCCCAACACGATGATTTCACTTTTCATTATATTCAATGGATCGTCTTGAAAATCGTTTTCGTGCTTTTCGATTTCAGACAATATTTTGTCCTGAAAATCACATTTATTGATCAGTAAATAATCAACAAACCAAAACTAGGTATAATACAATAAAAAAAATTCTAATATACCCGATTTGCTGGAGATAATTTTGACTGGGCCTGACTCAAACTATTTTCTAAAATATTCGAATCTTGAAGTAAATATTCATAGTTATATAAAGCTAACATTTGTTTTACTATCGATGCTTGTAGAAAACACTCTTCAGTAGCTAAATTTTCACCTAATAATATAAATATTATTTAATACTGATATATTCTAGAATCTCAGGATGATGAGATTTTATCAATCACTTACCTGATTTACGTAAATGTGAAATTTCTAATCTCAGATTATTGATTTCAATATGAAAATCGAATTCATTGGTTTCGTCGTTTTCAGCATTACTTCGCTTATTCTCTATATCATTTAGAGTCCCCTTGCACCTTAAACTTTAAATAATTTTTTGAATATAAATATGAAACAGATAAATTATAATGATTAAGTTTACATCAAATCGGTTGATTTTGTAAAAAATTCGTGGGCCGATTCAAATTTACTCTTCTCGGGAATTTGAGATAAAAATGTTTTTAAGTGATAAACAAATAGATCCTTAGCCTTCTGAATATATTTTCCGAGCGTTGGAAACTCTTCAGAAATCCTGAAAAAAATGAAGGTGTATTAATAAATAAGTAAATTGTTGAATTGTTCAATTCGACTTTTACTTTTGAGCCTCTGATTTAAGACTTTCTATTTTACCCTCGATAAATATTTTATCTTCATTTAAATCCATCATTAAATTTTCCTAAAATAAAAAACTCATCTATAGTTATCTTCAAGACATATTATATAATATAAGAATTAAGTTTATTAAAAAACACTAAAATACCTGATTAGTATCTTTGAAAATGAATTTGCTTGACAAATGGATGATGAAATTCAGAATATTTTCATAAAACAGGAAATAGTTTTGAAAACATACAACTTCCTGTTAAATAATAAGCTTTTTATTCAATATCTTAAAAATAATAAATTCATAAAAACATTTGAGTGAAACTGTTTTAAAATAAATACTTTTTCCCAAGTTATTTTAAATGACCACAAACAATCCCACATCGTATCGATCGTTTTCTGAATTCGTTTCACGTCTTGTAAATACGGAGATATTTCCATTTCAAACCTTTTTACGTGTTTTCCTATATCGCGATATGTTTCTTCGTTTTCTGTAAATTTAATTTTGCCTTATTGTCCATATTTTCAAACTAACAATTCAATTAATAATACCGCTGAGAAATGTTTGCTCACCTTCGATTTCACGTTTTAGATCAAGAAAAGATGTTTCTAATGATTCTGAAGTCTGATAATCGATCGAAAATTTCCCAGACAAAATTTCCTCTGTTTTATGTTTGATCCATATTTCGAAATCCTGACATTTGTTTTTAAAGCTAAAATATAGCACACCACTCGAAATTGCACATTTAAATTTTGAATTGAATAACTACAAATTATTACCTGAAATAGTCGGATTTTTGTTGAAGTTTCTGTTTATATTCGGAAAACAAGGATTCTACATTTTCAAATTTCTTTTGAAGTTGGTGGTGATTCGGGTTATTCTTGCTTTTTTTAAATAAATCTTTAAACTACAACATAAATGATCGATATAAAAATTAAAAAAGGGCAAAAAATTATACTTTGACTCGTCATATTACTTACATCTTTTTCGACAATGTTTAAAAAGTTATTTGAAATTAGAATCGTTTCATTACTAAGCTTCATATCATTCAAAGCAGATTTAATTAAATAAGTGATATACTCTAATTCATTATTTATCTATAAAATACAATTACCGTTATTGTAATTAATGTATCATTTTTCATAAAGTAACAAACTAAAATGGCTATACATCTTCATTTTGAATTTCAGCTATTTTCTTAGAAATTTCCCTTTTTGCCCCAGAAATTGCATTTTTTAGTTCTACCAATTCTTTTTCAATTTCTACAGATGAGCTTTTACTATTGATAAATTCACCTTCGCGTTCATTTCTATACAAAATTGAGAAAAACATTAAATTACACTAATATTAAATAAATATACAATATAAAATATTAATAAGCAGACCTCTCATCAACTTCTTTTTCCATTAAATCAAGACGGTGTTGAAAATCGGTCGATTCTTTAAGAGTTGTTATATTCTCGGAAAGTTTGTTTTCGATATAGGTTTTGTACTTCCTAAGTTTTTCACACTCAATTTCTTGATTTTGTTTATCAATTATCGAGGTCTGCAATTCGTTATATCTATCGAAAATCGGTATTCAAATTAAACGCAACCCGTTAAGTGATATTTAAGAATATTTCAAAAAACTCACTTTGCTAAAGAATCGTTTATTCGCTTACAAATATCTTGAGTCTCTTTTCTATTGCAGTTTATCAACGTTTCATACATTTGCTTTACTGCCGGTGTATTTAAAAAAAATTCTGATAGTGAAGTCCCATCTGTTTTTGATTGAAAGTATAATCGAATTAGATTAAAATATCAAGTCATCATTCAATATGGACTATTCGAACGATGCGATGTATTATGAAATTAATCGATCGATAGAACTATAAAAGATTTGAAAAAACATAATTTTCTTTTACAAACCAGCAATTTTATTTTGAATTACGTCTAACTGCTTCTCAAATTTCTCTAAAGTTTGTAAAGTATGAAGTTTCTCACGTAAAACATGACGCTTTCTTTCCCATATTGGAATTTTAATGGTATTTCGACTGTTGATTTCAGAACAATAATCTTGGATACTTTTTGCGATAAATGGACTGTTTTCCGCCAATTTTTCACCTGAAAAATTTAAAACAAAAGATAGGAAGTTGCAGCTAATGTGGTATAATTTTAACGAGAACACAACTCACCTTCTTGACAGAATTCGAATACTTCACTGCAAAGTTTATGAATTTCTTCATCAGTTTTTTTTATATAATTATTTAGGTCTGCCGAATTCGTGTTACCCTTTGCCGTTTCATTTTCCGCCAGTTTTGTTTTCATTTCATCAATCCCTGATCTAAAAGTAAGCATTAGTGAATTATTTCAACGATAACGACATAATATTATAAAAAATAAGTACTTATAATTACAATAGAACAATCGATTTTTTGTAAAATTCCACTGCTAAATCAAGTTGAGTTATTCTGCTCGCATGTTCATTCCTGATTTCAAAGCATTTATTTTTCAGAAAATGAATTTTTTCATCTTTATCAGCTACAGTTGAGTATTTCTCTCTGCGAAAAATAAGAATGAGTAATTAAAAGCGAAGATTTGCACAATGTGTCGAAATTAACTCACCCTTCGGTTTCGAATTTTCCGACTTCTTCGTCCAACTCAGCAATTGCTACTTGTAACGCTGTATATGTTCCAAAAAGATTATTCTAAAAAAACAAACTCAAAAAATTGATATTTTAGTAAAAAACGTGTTATATTTTGCAAATTCTAAAAATGTACTTCTACTTCACTAAATTTTGGCGCAGGCTTAGTAAAGAAATCATCGATTTTGGTTACTTTTTTTGTCAGATCATTGTAAAAAATTTCGAATTTTTCATCAACCAACAGTATCTATACAATAAACATAATTATTTATTATTTTATGGATTCAAATCGAAAGAAAAGATGATTCAAATATGTTAAATCGACGATACAAAGTTTACTGTGTCGTTTAACTCACTTTACGTGACAAATGACAACATCACACTGTAAATCTTGGATTGTTTTACAATCAAAATCGGTGCTTTATATCAAATAATTAAATCAATTATAATAATATTACTTAAAAGACGGCATACTTACAATGCCTTTGATTATTTCGTTATTTTGAATTTCTAATTGCTGATAAAAATTCAATGGATCGTCTTGAAAATTATTATTGTTGTTGTTTTGGTTGTTCTGCGTATTGTCATAATTGATTTTCTGAAATTATCAAAATACTAATTAATAAATGATTAATGAAAATTCGATTGCCTGATTTTGACGGGTAAACAAAATTTTCAAAATGAAGTTAATTCATTAATAATATCAAATAATGTTATATCGATAGTAATATTGCATGAAATTATATCTGTAAAACAAGGATGTCGGTAGCTATAGCAAAATTGCATTTTTCATGTTCAAATACAATTTAATGATTGTATTTGAAAAAAATATATATTGAAAATTTGATAAAATACGAGACAAATTTCAACATCAAACTTTAAATCTTGGATTGCTTTACTATCTAAATTGGTTCTTTATATCAAATAATTAAATCAATTATAATTATATTACTTAAAAGACGGCATACTTACAATGCCTTTGATCATTTCGTTCTTTAAATCCTCTAGTTCCGTTAGAATTTCTGATCGCTGATAAAAATAAAAATAAACATTTTCTTGAGAAATTTCATATAAATTAAAACGAAAAAGGAAAAAATAATAATTATAATACCGATTTCTTTCCCGATTCGATGATTTCACTTTCAATTATATTCAATGGATCGTCTTGAAAATTATTATTGTTGTTGTTTTGGTTGTTCTGCGTATTGTCATAATTGATTTTCTGAA
>JAOXNN020224470.1:0-14099 GCA_028571205.2 Hydropsyche betteni
TAGAGATCTGACAGATCGAAACCTCGGAAGAATGCAGGTGGGCGTAACCTCACCAACGGAATGATCAACCTGTTGGTTGAATAGGAAGATAGAGTTGAGTAAGAGGATCACTTCTAAAAGCTTAATGCTTTCGATTCAAAACTCCTGACTTCAGAAATCGGTTCCGATAAGACGACCACCTACTTATAAAACCTCCGTACTGGAGACTTCTCCAAGATCTCCTAAAACTACCTCATAAAATAGCCTGAAGCTCCAAAGGTATTCACTTCCGACTTTTTCGAAACTGAAATGCATGCTCTCGTTAACTTCCTAACCGAACTGATATACAAAACAGTGTTCTTCTTTCAAGGAGTGTTAGCTGGACTCTGTCTATTACAGGTGCTTGTCCTCAACATCTCCAGTAATCAGGGTAACTCACTATCTGCTTCCTTCTCCCAGCAGGTCTACAGAATCGATCAGTTTATCAGAATCACCAGCTTTGTGGCTGCATTCGGTTCATTCTACACATTCCTAGCTTCCAGAAGAAAATGTAATTGTTAGTTAATTTAGTTCAGAGTGTTTCGGCTACAGCTACAGCTGCCTAGATAAACTAACCTCGTAAGTTCTACTACCTATCCATAATATCAGCTATAGGTAAAGATATTTTTTAGTTTAGTTTATTTCCTCTGTTACGTTATGTTAATAATTGCCCATCAATACGTGGTTGAGTACAACATCAATGGTGGGAGCAGTGGATGGAATATCCTAGCGATTATCTATACAGCCCTCTCTTTAATTGGATGGATGATTGCTGTCAATAGTTCCAAAGGCAATCTCTAAATGAATTTCACCTGACTCATCATTTAATGATAATTCATAATGTAAATGATGCTAACTCAATTAATAATCATTAAATAATAAATAAGCTCCATAATTTCATTCGGACGGTTTGAGCTACAAAGCAAGTAAATCGGTATTAAAAAAGCGTTAGTCTCCAATATTTAAAGCGTCTCTTTGAATTGCCTCAAATTATATTGTTAAGAATGAGCTTCGAGTCTTCACGACAACCTTTGAGATCTTTCAACAACTACTACCAGACGGCTAAAAAATTTGAGTATGACAGTCGAAACCTCGACAAAGCCATCGAGTACTACCTTCTAGCAATAAAAAATAAGGAAAAGGTAGATTCTGCTATTAAGGATCTGGCGGCTGTCCTTCATCAAGCAGGCAGAACTAAGGAGGCTGTTGAGTTTCTGGAGAGCTATAGAGCCCTCTACAAGGGAGATATGTTCAAATATGACAATCTCATTCAAAACCTCAAAAAACAAATCAATGCTCCTTCAGGTAAAAATCTTAATAGAAGTCTCTTGTTTTTGGGTTCAGGGCTCACTGTAGACAAGGTCTACTCGTTATTCCGCAACAGTTCCAGAATTATTGATGTCTCATTCTACAAAGACCTTTCCTTCGGGGAAAGGATCCCAGCCACACAGGCAGAGTGCTACTGCCTGATAACCTTCGTTTCGTACTCCGCAGCCAAGAAAACGCTTGACACTCTCAAAAGCCTTTAAGCTAAAGATTTCTAGAAGTACTGGGTGAATGTGAATAAGCTAATTGTATGTGAGGCCGAACTTGAAGATAAATAGTAGTCTATGATGATTAACAGCTACTATCATGGGTTCAGTAGCTTCGGAAGCCTCGTCTTCCTACAGGATGATAGAGATCTCATTAATGGAAAGAATATGTCGGATATTGAGGCCATTTGGAAAGGAAGAACGGCAGAGTCAGATTCACAGAAAGGTTCGGAAGACCTCCATCGACTTCGAAAATAGAATTAGATAAAGATAGACATGATCAAGAGCCGAAAGCAACAGTGATACTCTCAAGATATTTTATTCACTTAAGCGATGCGATCGACCTTTGAGTAGAAGGATAAGTTAAGAAATGGTGGTCGTACTGCCTTTACTACTGATACCTTCTACAAGTCTTCAATATTCAGCTTACCATAAAATAGTTTCTCGAAGTCTATTGATTTCCTTTCTGAAAGCAACCGATAAGCTCCCAGAAAGTAAAGCTGATCCTTGTACATACCTTTAGCGAGTGCTGTATTGTTCATTCCTCGCTTGACTCTAACACACTCTCTCCAACACTATTGTTAGTCTCTCAGATATTTACTTAACCTTTAGAATAGCTCTACAAATGACAACTCTGACGCCAGAATACTGGAGTAATACCTGAGTGCAGCAATAAACATTCTAGGCACTGGCTAGTCAATAAGCTGTGCGATAATCGCTAACCCCTCCTCAATCTACTTCGACTCCTTACCCAAATTATACTCCTCCCGCTTATTATGAAACACCTGCTTTTAATCGTTGCGCTTCCTGAGTATATGTGTTCCTATTTAATGATTAAGAACTCCACAAATCGAAGATTTTGTATACTCAACTGGCCTTCTTATGATGATGACTGTCCGTTTGTTCGTAAATTTGACTCTGGTTCTGGCTATACTATTCAATTAAAACTCTAACTCAACCTTCCCATCCAGCTGCACTTCCTTCAGATATTCTGTGAAATGCTCAATGGTTTATTCTTCGGACAGGAAGGGCTCTTTCTCTGCAGTTGGATCGCAGCTATTATTATGATCCTATAAAATAGCTAATGCGTGGTTAAGGAGTTCCCTGTGGAGAGGGTACTCTTTGGTGATGGTCTCCTGATAAAGAAACGTCGGATTGATTTTGTATTTAGACTCGAAAAAGAGTTGACGCTGTTCTTAAAGGTTGATAGGAGTGAAGTCTTTCAGAGCGACCTTGCGTTTCCTATTTGGTTCCTTGTGCAAGGTGGCTGGATCATCCAAAGGAGAAAACCGAATAGATTTGAGTGACCTATCAATTTCCTCAATACATTCCTCATACGAGAGATTCTAGAATCTGATAAGCTCTTGCTCTTCCTCGTTCTGCATTAAAATAAACTCCATCAACGTAAAATTATAATCATCTCCAGTGCGTTTACTTTATGAACTCTAAGGAATCCGTGATTTAAATGATCTCGAGATACCCATTTGGCGCTGAGGTTAGACACTCAGACAGCCTCACTCTGGTCAAACTATCCCGGAGGTTCAACTCTCAGTACGCTGACGAACTCAAAGGCAAGATAGCCTATATATCTAAGCTGCGGCATCCCAGTTTAATCTCAGTTGTCAAAGCATTCGAGTCGAAGAGTGGTAAGTTCTTCGACGTATTTTACGAATACGTGGGTGTGAATATACGGTAGGCAGGTGCAAAGCTTTCACCGGAGCAACTGTTGCGAAATCGGGACAATTTAATGGACCTATGCAGATATCTAATCAATATGAATATCTACCCCTAAGTAGCCTAATAGTTGATTGGGGTGGATTAGAAGGGAGTGTTCAAACTGTTCCTGGATATCGATTTCAGGGTGTTAACTGCTCTCCAAAATAAATCTGAACTTATCAAAGTAAAACATATCTAAGTCAATACCATCGTTAACCAGTACATCAGAACAGAACCTACCCATTTGGTTCGTCAACCCAGCTGTATTATTACTTCCCGTTCAGCTGATACTCTCGTACGGTTTAACTATGTTTCACCTGCTCGTAATAGGTTTATGACTTAAATTATACCGACTAGCTCGCCAGTGGTTAGTCCTGTTAATAGTCCGTTGCATAGTCCTAGGGCTTAGTACACTTCTAGGAATATGCATTAGGTTAGGAATCAACCTGTGTTTAGTGTATGCTCTGTTAATCATGCCGCTAGAGGAATGCAACCAAAACCAAGGCAGCTAGCGAGGAATAGTTAGGTGAATGTATGCACTAAATCCCACAAACCTTCCATCAACTAGTAACCCAGATCCATAGTAGTTAGTAGTATATCGCAGGCGAGTATAACACCATTGGATAGATCTGCTGATCTATTAGCAGATTAAGCCAACAATACGGGCATTTTTCAGGCGGTACTCATCCAGAGTTCAACACCAACAACTCCAGTTGCGTAGCTTAAGAAAATGTTTACAGTACAGCAGTAGCCTGATAAGAAAGTGAACCAGAGTAAAATCAATAAAGCAGTAGCGAACAGACCAAAACAATAGTAGAAAATGGTAGTAAACACCAAAAAGCAGTCTACTTCTCCAGGTAAACCTAACCCTATCAACATGTAGAAGAAAGTGATTGTCCATCCACCAACCACACCCCCCAGCACCAAATTGCCAACCATCACTTTATAGCCTTAAGAGAAACCTAAATAAGTAAAAAAGTAGTAACCAAAACTAATAAAAAACCCAGTCATAAAAATAGCTGAGAAAATGTACAACCAAGTCATGAACCACGTCTCCCATATCCCTCTGAACAAATCACCCAAAAGTAAATAGTAGCTCCCTTAAAACAAATAGCTAAAACAGGATAAAAACAAATAACCTGCTTCCAACCAGTAGTCAGTATAGATATCCAGATAAAGGCAAAGTCAACAATCAAGAAACGCATAGAAATCTAAAGATTCAGCTGTCAACTAAGTAAAACATCTACTCCTTCCAAACTAAACATAAAGTCAGTCGCCTTCCTTTCGTAGGCCTATCCAATAACTGGCTGAAATTAAGTAATCGAACATCCTACCATCAGCTCAAACATTCGCCTAACTACCTCAAACACTAACCAATTCAAATGTCTACAACTAAGACCATATAAAGATAAATGAACGCTAGGACGAACTTGCAGAGCTTAAAATGAAGTTTAACTAGCTAATTGGGAGACCAACTCAAAATACCTCCCCCATCCAACCAATAATCATCAACATTATATCAGGCAATAATAGAAATTCAACTGGATTATAGGTAGCTGGTAATCAGTTAGCTTAAATAGCCAGAGAACTCACTTAAAACCATTCGATTGATACTTATTTTGCTGAACTTGGGGATACTCTGCAGATGCCTAAAATAGGGAATGCTGGGTTACGACAGACCACACAAGCTCCAGCTAAAATCCAAACCATCAAGGTTAGGGACAAACTGAGTGAGTCTGTTGGAATTAAGGGGACGAAGGCTCTCATTCCCAGAATGATTAGCGAAGAGAAGGATCTGGAGAAGGATCCACCCTCATAGTAAAGTGCTTTTAAAAAGAAAATGCGCAAAATATAGGCGACAGACTAATAGAATGAGGATGGCTAAACCAAAATGAGGGAGAGGCTGTACAAAATGCCCCATCCATAAGGCTAGTTACAATTTTAAGACTAAAAGCAATAATAAGAGTACATCCAGCAAGTGATCGACGATAGGTATAAGAAGCTACAGTAAGGAGGTAGCAGCCCTCTCGCCCAATAGCTGAATAACCTGTTTTAAAATACATAGCAGTTCATAGGGTAGCGTACTGGCTAATAGAAACTATAGAAATAGTCCTCCTCTAAGCAATATTCCAATCAAGAGCAGATGGATAACGCCAATTAATAATAGTAACAGCGGTATCTAAATGAGTAAGGAGTACGCAACAACTACATCCTCTAACCTCAATAAATAAATGAGACCACCCAAAACAGAAGCGTAGAATCGGGAAGACCAGAACAACGTAGTCGGCAAGTAAACTAAACAAATTCAACGAGGGAGGAGACGGCTGCTCTAATATAGGCACCATTAACCAGACAGACTAGGAGAGAGTAGATAAACTAGCGTGTAATGCAAGCGTTAAAGAAAAGCTAAGCGATGCTCAAATTTTTCAGTCAGAAGAAGACAGAAAAGTAGTGATTCACATAAACTTCCTCAGTTGTTTAATTGCTTCTACGAATTGTCGGCAGTCTGCTTCACTCTCTGCAGTCAAATCCACTGTTCTTTTGCTGAATACCAGTGAGAATGACTTGTTGTCCTGTGGGTTTTCTCCTTTTTTAAGGTACCTTCTGAAGTTTTTGCTCACTCTGCCAGTTACAACATCCTCAAACTCACTCATCGGTTGAATATGGGGCTATTTATCTTTTGATTTCCATGCGAAGAACTTGAAGTCTAATGAGAAGTAAGCATGAACTGGTTCTGCCTTGTTACTACTAATACAGTACTTTACGAAATCCTTCCCTTATGTCAAAACTCCAATATGCTACAGCAACTCATTAGCCAGCTTCTACTTCAATTCATCAATTTCCTACTTGTTGTTGGGAAGAACTATCTTCACCCTCTTCTACACACTTGAATTGGTGGGTTGAGCTACCTTCTTAGCAAAATGAGATTGTTAAGTTTTAAGTATACCCACTACCTGTCCTATATGGTTTAGGGAGAGTTTAGTTGGGCTGGGTCTGGCTTTGCTGGGACTGGGTTTAGGAGTTATCGAAACTATGTAAGTTTACTTGTGGTTGTTGGTTCTTTTACTAGGAGTTACTACCAAATTACCAACGTTCTGGTTCTCCTATTTCTTAGCCTAACTCTTTCTTAGTGAGTATCTGTCACTGGCAATCTGAAGGAAGGTTTGAAAGTCGTCATAAAGTCTATCCATTAATCCCATTTAGAAGATAATCTCTCTTATAAACCCTTCGAAATCCTTAAGTTTGCGCCACTCCTCGTTAAGTGCCTTCCTTTCCTTCCTATTCTCCTGTTAGTCATGGTAAATCTGGTTTCTTTCTCCTTTCTCCTTAGAGTTCATCCATGATAGTACCTTGGTGTCTAATGTAATATTTGTTGAACTGTAGGGTAGAGTTTAGGGAGTTTAGGCCATGATCTTGTGTTTTTGAGAGCTGAAATCCCGGTTAGCATACTCATTCCCCAAAGGATAGCATGCAGGGATGCTTGCTTTACTCACCTAAAAAGAGTGCTATTCATCGACCTCAGCTATCTCAGGACAGTTATTGATACCAAAAGAGAAGGGTCTTTCGAAGGAGGGCTGAGGCTTAATAAGGGGAAGATGCTTTGGGTCAGTTAGTTATCTAGAGGGCACTTTTACGTCTGCGATGTAGTCAGCAAACAGGTCCTACCTGAACTGCCCAGAGTTGACGCTTTGCTTTATTTACTTCTTGAGTTTAGGACTTAGGTCTCTGCTCATAATGCTTAATGCTAAATTAAATTTAGGTATTAGTTTTAGACAACGGATAAATACACAATTACGATATTCGATAGGCTATTTAAAATAGGAAGTATTTGGAGGGTAAGGAGAACAAGATTGGTTGCTGATAACTTTCAAGGGGTTGTAATTATTCGTCTGCTAAAAATATTCAAATTATCACATGATGGATGGAACATTGAATATGATTTATCCTGCTTCTAGAAGTATTCCCAAATCATAAGTAAAGTGATTTAAATATGAATTAGAAAACAAGTGAACTGGATGAACTCATGAATAGAGCCAGAATCACCGAACAGGACTCAGAAGATGAAGCCGAGGATAGCGGTAACATTCTTACAACTCAGCTGCTCCACTCAGACTCTTCGGAGGGGAATACAAGCCAACCCATAATAAACTCAAAGGTCCAGATAGCGACCACGACGATTCCAGCGATTAGTAGAGGAGACATCAACCCTCTACCCTCCCCTAAGTGTAGAAACCAACCCCAAAGCAGAACCCAGTTGAAGCAGCGCAAAATAAGATTAGATGGAAAGAGTAGAAGTAGCAAGAGGAGATAGAGCAGTTGCTGAGGATTGGAGGAGACTCCCTTAAAGACAAGAAGATTAGAGAGCTCGCCCAGAAAGTGAAGAACATAACTCTGGCTCTGTAGAAATAAAAGACAATGTAGTTGACTCAATTAATGAAGGAAAAGAAAGTTCGAAGATCAACTCAATACTACCATCAAGGCCAACGAAGCTAAGTCAAGGCAGGAGGCTACCATCCAGTCAAATACCATTCGCTCTACGGAGAAAGGTGAAGATGAGTCACTGAAGGCGAAGTTCCAAGAGTCTGAGAAGAAGGTGATGGAGATGAGGCTCAAGACTCAGAATCTAAAGAATTAACTGAACAAAGCTATGAGAGTCATAACTAAAGAGGTGGGAGAAAATGTAAGTATTGACCAGCTGTTATCCGAAGAGAACACTTGGAAGGGCCGCCAGCAAAAGATAGACAAACTGATGGGAAGAGTGAAGGAGCTCGAATAGAAACTCAACAGCAACGGTATAAATATGTCGCATATGAGTGGTTTTACAGTGCAGCCCTCCAATCAACCAACTACCCCCCAACAAACTACTATCAACTCTATGGCATAAAATAAGCGTAAGTAGATATAAACCCTAAAGGTACAAAATCAGGCTTTAAAGAACTAAAACTAGTTGCTGCAGGGGAAGGTCAAATCGTTGGCATCTCGAAAACTTATCCTCGAGAACGAGCTTAAAGCACTCAAAGAGGAGTCTGATAGGAAGGAGGGGCTACTGAAGGAGAAATCTGACAACGATGATAGGTACATCGCACTCCTAAAACAATAAAACTAAAAGCTTAAGAAAGAGTAGAGGGTAGTGACCAAACTGGTGTACAAAGGAGGAGGTAACTCCGACGGAGAGTAGACTGCCTCCCTTAAGTTAAATATCTAGAAGCTAAACGCTCAACTTCAGAAACGAGAGAGTAAGATAAAGGACCTTGAGTAGAAACTCCAAGAGAAGTAGGAGTTACTGAAGCAGCGGCAAAAGCCCACAAAGGCCCGACTTGAGTAGGTATAGAAGGAGTACTTGATAGAGAGAAAATACGATAAGTAATTGTCGAAAGCTGAAGAATAAGCAGTATATTCTCGATGGAAGTAAGGTACGATTATGGTTATGTAGGTAAATTAAAACAGTGATCTGCTTAAATTCTAATATCACATAACTCGATAATCTATTTTCCAATCATTATCACATATCACTGTTAAACTGTGGCTGGTACTGCTTATGGTTGCTGCGAGCTGTGCTATTCTTTGGACTACTCCTCTTTAATTGGTTTATGCGTTTACTACTCGGCTGGTTTCTCTTGAGTTGCGCTATCAGGTTGGGACAGGGGTTTTGACTAAACTGATTATGACTCTTATATCTTAATTTATTTGGAAGGTTTAACTATAGGAACCTACTCCGGAATATCAACCGAACGTTCCTACTTAAGGAGAATCTACTTCACCTGCTCTTCAACTGGTTTGGTCTAATCTGCAACTAAAGCCGAACCAATTCCATCAGTGGATTGAGAATTTAGGGTTAGATATTGATCTTTAGTAACAGACTCTGATATCGGAATGGGTTATTGGATTTGAAACGATTCCGTCTACTTAATCGTACTTTGGGAGGGTGGCTGAATAATTATTTTAAGTTGCTCCTCTACCTTAGTTACTGACATCTGACTCATCGTTAACACTTTCTCTCCCTACTTCATCTATTTCACTGGTGGGCTCTATATTATCTATAGTGCAGTTTTCTCAGGTATCTTTTAGTTTGACTTTACTTTTATTACTTCGGCTTGGCTTGTCATTTTGGGGACTTCTTCATCAACAACCTTCTGCTCGACCTTCTTAAAAGTAGTGGGTTAGTGCTGGACAGTTGTGGGTACACTTATTGGTTTAGTTAACTATTATAGCACTTTAGGATGGAGGATATTGTTTGTCAACTTCTTGGCATTCAGTCTGTATTGGTCCATAGTCAAGTGCAACGCTCCCTGGTTATCATCAGCTGTGAAGAACTGTTATGGAGACCTCTCTCCAGGCCTAAATAGCTCACTTTTTACCAGAATTTTTTCCTATTTTATTGGGTGCCTCCAAATTTCTTCTAAATTTGCGACAGATTCGTGTGTTTGTAGAGCTGTTTTACTTTATTGTCCGATATTATATCCACCTTCTCCACTGTAGAATCCTCCAGGAACTGCTTAACTATCTTCCACGATATCCAAACAGACGATGGTGAATTGACCAAGTACAATCTGTACAGTCTACCTCGATAATGAGTCTCCAGATGGTTCAGCAGCTTCTTTCCTCCCTATATAAATGCCTAATTACTCCTAGCGGAAGACTAAAAAGCGAAAACCCTTCCACATCCATAATAGTCACCCACTGCTCTACTTGTCCAGGCAACAGCATCTTATCAATAATGTTCTCGAAGAAGAAACTGAATGTTCTTATGATCGCTTCGGTTGACTTTTCGTCAAACAGCTTCAAGTTCATTACGACGACCGGTCTGTACCTGTTGTCTCGCCCACTCAAATAAATAATTCCCGAGTTCAACCATTTTGTAATCTACTCGGTCTGCTGTACAGGTAGAGTAGCTGCTCTCCAGTCCTCGTGCTACTTAAGCGTCTTATAAACATCATCCATCTTGAACTTCTTCTCGTACCCAAACAAAACAATCTTTTGGTCGGTGGCATAGGGAGTATGGGAGAGTTTCTTGCTAGCTAGATGCTTTTTGTAGTCCACCAGAAACTTCTTCTCCTTTTCAGTCAATTCAACCTGCCCATAGAAAAAGTATCTCTTGTCCTTAAAGTACTCCTCCTATCCTATGCTAGAGCGACAAGGTACGTTTAGGGAAGTAGAGGTAACTGCTTTCCGGCCGGTAGAATATACTATTCTCGAATATATCGGGTTTGTTGACCTTTTACATACCCCTGTATATTAATCTCCAAATAAATTAAGGTATTCAAAGTTAGACTAATCACTGTCACCTTCTATCACTACGTTCGTTAACTATATTGAGGCATCTCTCAAAGAAATAAGCGGTAAGTAAAGTTAGGTCCTGTGCCTACCAGGCTGTCCTCACTTGCATGTTGTAGCAGTTAGATAACCCCTCGAAATTTACTGAGAAACACTGACGTATATCTAACACCCGTAAATTAGGTAAATGCAACTAAATTAGAAAATAGTTACCGCTCGTAAATGACTGTTGGTTACCAGTTGGCTGTTGATACCTAGTTTGTTGAGAGTTGCTGGAATTTACAGTAGACACTGGGGATCTATGTAGGGCCCCAACTTCAGGCTGGTTAGAGACTGAGGAAAGGATAGTTTAATTGGCTCATTAGACCCTTCTTTCCTGAGTCTCCGAACTTGCTGAATCTTTAGAGAAGTCAGGTTACAAAACCCCGATAAATCTTTCCACTTATCATTAGCCCCAACACTTACTTCTAGTGTTCCTATTTTGATTTTAACCATCTTTTTAGGGTCTTTAATCGAAGTTAGGAATTACTACCCTACACACCCAATCGATATCCTTGTTAGTGTTTTACAGTTATTTACCATAATTATCAGATTCGGATCCAGAATAAACTTGTTACGTTGCTACACCCCTTTAGTTCCTACAAGTTTCAAATAGGCTAGTTTGAGACCTATCAGATGTTCTGAAGCAAACTTAATTTGGTATGGAATAGCCAAACAATATATCCTTATTTCCTTGAGCTGCTCTATGTTCTTCACAGAGATATCTGTCCACTTCTCAAAATGCAATGAACGTGCATTATGCTACTCAATCTAGAACTATTCTGATAGGTTGGTGAAGTGGTCAACACTCTTAACGTTCTTCATCCGACACCAGATCTTCAGGGCGTGAGTTGTCAGTTTCTTAAAGTTTTGTTAATCAATTTCATCATGTAAGCGTATTTTCCTGATACTTCTCAGGACAACATCAGCGAATTTTCTATTTAGAACTCTTAATTCTAGAGGGCACTCTCCTACATACTGCATAACTACTTGCAATATTTCAAAGGGAAGTTTTTCGAAATGACACTCCCTCTTAACAGGTTTTAGTTTTATAGGCTTTGATTGCAACTTGGACTATTCAACCATCCTAAACTGCTTCTTCTCCTACTCCTCGTAAACTCCTTTCATCATAGATCGACGAGAATGGGCTGTTTGAGGCTTCTTAGGTTCCACTACTCCCAAAGTTTGGGGATTATCTTCGCGTTTGGATAATGAAGGTTTGCTAATTGTTGTGTTGGCTATTGCTTTAGTCATTTGGTTGAGTTTCTCTAAAAAAATCTACAGGCTCTGCTTCACAGCGTTGCTCACAAATATATGCACTAGGTGTTATTTTGTCAAAGGCCTCTCCAAGGAAATATCGCTCCTAAGAATATCTACAGTGCTATAGCCCTCCAGAATTTAAATAGTGATTTTGCCTTAGTCGATATAGCGTCTATGAAGAGCACGTATAGTTGACACATCGAACTCACAGAGAACTTCTAATGAAGAGAAGGGACAAATAATAAGTTTGCGAGGAGGTTTTAGATTGAGGGTATAGAGCTTTGATTTGCTATTCAACTTCCACGGGATGTTGTTCTTCTGTACTGAGCACTCGCACTTTAAAGAGAACTATTTGAAGGAAGATTGTGACTTACCCGGGTTCTTTTACATAATAATAATTAACTATTTCAATTTTGGAGTGCCATACCTTTTTCCCAACAGTTAGTCCCTGTTACCCAAACCATAAAAATAGTTGTAAATAATATGTACAATAACTTCGTTTGCGAAAACAAGCTTAAAGTTATTAAGAGACGATTGCTTTTTTAAGCACGAGATAGAGCTTGGGAGAAGCGACACAAGTGTTAGTATGTTGTAACGCAGAGTAAAAGAACGATCGAGTCAAGAAGTATAACACACGAGTGTAAAACTTCCTACTCAAGGTACGCTCATTCTAATCCAGATTAAGGACTAGCCCATCTCAATACAGCATTATGAGCCAAAGCACTAGTAATATCGACCTGTGAATTCCTATACGAAATATGGATAGTTCAAGGTCTGCCCTTTCGCTCTCAATAAATACCAGTCTCTATCCGATGCTGCTAGGAGGATGGAGCGAGCAAAGCATAGGTTATCGAAAAACAGCGATTTTAGCCTAGTTTCTACTGTAATCAAAATTTTTACACTAGACAGATCTCTTATCAAATACCATAGACTGACTAGTATCATAGGCAACCTTACAAGGCTATTCGCCATGAGTATAGAACAAGGGAGAAGTCAAAATAAATTCATGGGGAGCCTATGCGTTACAATTCTAATTCCAGGCCCTTCTCTAAAGAAAGGGAACTTATTGTAGGCAGTCAAACTCAACATACCTAACCCAATCACATACGTAGATCAAATACTAATAACCTAACTCTGCAATAGAAAAAGTTAAGTGACGACGATGCAATATCCCTCGATAGAATAAAACCGCCTTCATCGTAAAAATCCAAAAGAAATATGAGAAGTAGGAGCAACTCTAAAGCCTCCAACGACTTTTAGGAGGATTTTAAACCTTACACATCAACATAAAACCAGAGAAACAGAATGCACTTTAAGGCAGCGGTCGTCCTAGCAAACAAAGCAGGTTAATTCCAAATGATAGCACGATAAAATCTTGAGAAATGTGGAATGGCTAAATTCCATCTGCTTAATATTGAGAAGTAGCGGGACCGTTTTTAGTTCACTGAATGACATCTCCCTAACTGTTAATAATTAATTATTTGATATTGTCTTTATGAATACTGATCGATCGAGAATTTGGGGAACAGACAATAGTAACAGCAAGCAGACCATCAACAATTCGCAACTAAACCAATCGAACACTAAACTAATTACTCTTCTAACTGGAAAACCATTGTAGAGACATCAGTTCAGAAGAGTTGACGAGTGGCCGGGTATCAAACTGCCAAACTTTTCAAAAATCAAGTCATTAAGCCATCAACACAAAGAGGAGAAGCCAAAGCTATTAACAAACAGAACCAAATCTATAGTTTCAATTCATCCCGAGAATGTTCAACAGATAGGTAGAGTAACAATGTATGGAGAGACCCTCAGCTTATTCCCATCAAGCCATTAATATAAGAAGTACTCCTCAACAGATCATCTGAAGCCACAGAGAAAAGCAAGTGGATTTAGAATGACAAGGTATTAAACTCACAAAGAACAGCCTAGAGGCGTAGAGCAAGTGTTTACAGATTTGAATGGCAAGGAGGAGATAGTGAAAAAATATTAGGTCGACTTCGAGTCATTCAATTATATTGAAAAGGTCATTGATTTTAAGGACTTATGGCGAGATTTCGTTAGAAAGCGATAGCGAAAACCAAATTAATAAATACATTAATGAAATGGAGTTAGTGATGTTTATAACAAATAGTTATGGGAAGTCTCAGTAAAGTGTTAGTAATTACACTAATTAAAATAGAAATTAATATGAAGAGTATTGTCTCAATTTATTTATATATTAACATAAGGAATGTCTCGAGTAAATGATGTTCAGAT
>JAOXNN020224488.1:0-14088 GCA_028571205.2 Hydropsyche betteni
CAACCACGCACCGCCTGGTGCGAGGAGGGCTGTCTCATGACGGTCTGACCGTTTATCTAATCTAATCTAATCTATTAGTTATCATCCAATAGTTTCACTACCCAAGTTTCATAATCTCTTCGAAAGTTAGATCTCCGTACATCGCCTTCAGTTTGTTAGTTATTGTATTGTTGCATATTCTTGCCTCTTCGATATTCCATTGGTCTGTTCTGAGGCTGTTACTGCCATCCATATTCTTGGGTGGTTCAACTTACGACTAATTTGCGACGGACTGACTAGGCCGAGACACAGAATCATACGATCTCCCCTATTTAGATGTCTAAGCGTTGAAATCCTTAGCAGTAATCTACTCTATCTCGGCTTTTCTTAGATCTCTCGTCAGAGTAGAGTGTTTCCTCCTGTCCGAAACCATATCCTATTGCGTAAGTCTTCCATTAACGAGTCTTTCGATAACCTAATTGTAACTATCGGAAGATTTGATAGTCACATACCGAGAGTACTTTGCCGTTCTGATCAGAAATTAGTTCCAAATGTCATTAGAGCCTAAAGTATCTCCATTACCGACCACTATTAACAAGAATTTACTTCTTGTCAGAGCGACATTGATTCTCCTCTAATCAATTAGAAACCCTAAACTACTTTTCGATGCCTTTGGAGATGACCTGACACTACTTATGATTATTATGTCTTTCTCTTGCCCCTGGAAACTATCTATTGTGCTTACAAGCATATTTGAGTAAAATCTAAGAACAGACTTCAACTTTCTCATTTGTTGTTTGTACGGTGTAATAACCCCGATACTAAGATCATCAGCGTGAAGTTTGTTCAGCAAGCAGTCAATAACTTAAGATTCTGCTGAATTTTCGTATGATTTGTCCACTCTCCTCTCTTCCCCATACTTTAAATCTATAAAATAGACGTTGTTATGTTCGAAAGATTTGATTCTGGTTGGGTATATTCGCTTTTTGACAGAAGAGTCATCTAACAACTTATTATTGTAGAAAGTTACACTAGGGAATTATCTGATTTGGGGATTCATCCGATATTGTATGTCTAAGAAGTGAGGTTTGAGACCAGCATCAATCATTCTCTAGAACATGCTTCTGTTGAACAGTGTTATATTCGAGTCGGGGCTGTAGGTTGTTGCAGGGAGTTGGCAGGGGTCCCCTATCAATAGTACTTTTTTGATATCTAGTTGTAAGGCAATTAAAAGGTTGGGTTCTGTACATTGTCCGGCCTAATCAACAATTAGACATGCAAATTGCCCTTTACATTTGATGATTCTGTCTGATCCTGCACTACTCAGAGTTGTAAGAATAATCTCAGCTTAGGAAATAAGTCTTTTTTGAATTTGGTTGTATGAGGATTTCTCATCCACACGTTTTCTCCTGAGCAAGTAGGCCATTTATTCATACTAATGTTTTTTCACTTTTAATTTCTTAATCTTCTTGTTGATCTCCTAAAATTAAGGTGCTTACTCAGCAAGATTGTTTAGTGAAGCCTACTGTTTCTTGGTCTATTTTATCACCTGTGTTATTCTGTCCTTAATTTAAGGGATAGTCCACTTCAGTTACTCAGATCTTTACTTGTTTTACTCAATTAACTGCTTTTAACAGAGATAGTCTAAATAAACAGATCTCACTTGCTCATCAGGAGTATCTAAAACTCCCATACGAAGTATCTTAGGTTTGACATTCTTCTGCTCAATAGAATACAGCCCCTAAATAGTTAGCCTACGAATAATGTGGTCGACGGCAGTGTTAGAGGGAGTGCATACCAGTATTTTAATGAGTCCTAATTGATTAGTTGATCTTAAATAGTGATATTGAGCAGCCAATACCCCTAAAAGTGTAGAAGTTTTGCCGGTTCCTGGAGGCCCTTGTAGCATAATAATTCCCCTATCTCTTAGACTGAGTTATTTGATGGATGTGAACTGAGTTTTGTTGTATTCCTTTTAGATTCTGTTGAAAAACCCGTCATATACTTAGGGGTTTTGGACATAGGTCGTGTTGATGCGAGATATTAGAGGTGGTTAGTAGATAAACTCACACAGTTAACTAAACTGAACATTTCTAACAGCTTGGAATTATCTCACGAATGTACTGATTTTCTCGAATAGAAATATATAAGCGTTTTCCCAACCAGTCCCTCTTTTCCTGCAGAATTAATCGTCCTCTATTTGTGTTATGAACTTAATATCTTGATAAAGTTGCTATTTTGTTTCGGGGGTGAGAAGGCATCCCATAAATAAAAACCCATTGCTGAAATTTTTAGTTGAGTATCTTTCAGGATAGAACTCAGGCATGTGGGAGATGAGTATCAGATTGAATTTTGAGAGAGAGTGATTTCGGAGGACGTCTAGGTTCTTCCTATCTTCCTCTTCCTCGGTTGTTGTCCTAATATTTTCCACTAAGTTGAAGACAAAAAATCCTTGCTATTGTCTAGTTGTAGTTGGCTTGATTTTAACTTTTATTGGCTTTTTGGCTGACTCAGATTTTTCAAAATTCTAAAAAGTATTATGCAGGTAAGAGATTGTCTCATTGAAAATGAGAAATTCGAAAGTTTTTTCGTATGTCTCCTTGTCTGAGAATATTATTGGAACCTTCTTGTTTTAAGGTTAGATTAGCTCTTAAGCATAACTGTGCGCTAGTACGACCCTCAAAATTGGTGCATAGCTATTCGTATACTCATTTTTAAACGATAATGCTGGGATGCTCTAAATTATCTTTGCAGTTTCCTTATCCTTCTTTATCCAGATCTTTATCTCTTAGTCTGTCATTTTTACTTGCTATCGATTATTGCTTCTAGTTGGCTCTACTAAACTTCCGTATTCCCGACGAAGTTTTTCATGCGCAGCTTTTTGAATGAAGTCCTTAGAGTATATTTGGGTTTATAAAGCTGTGTACTTTTTCAAGTTTTTGAGTCGCGTCTTTTATGCCTTTTTAGCTTGTTTAAACTCAAATTTTTTGGATTGGACTATCTCAACTTTATTTGAGAATGAGCGCGAATGCTTTATTGCTGAGGAAGAGACATCATGCACGAGGAGAGGCTAAGAAGGTTTACTGCCTTCAGTGTTTTTCCAAGGTTTATGGGTGAGTTGTATCCATAGCTATCTTTTTCCAGTGGGTGAAGGTGTTTCAATAGGGGTATCGTGCCTCAGATTTATGTTGCCGAACGGAAGGGTGATTTACAATTTAGTCTGTTTAGCAACCTTTTAGCGATTTTGGAATATGGATGCTTTATTTTTTGGTGGCTTGCCGATGCTTTTACCACAGCTGTCTATATCTTAGGGATCGCTAACGATTTCGAATTCGATGGAGGAGTTGTGGCTATTACTGTAAACAGATAAGACCTACCTTACGTTTTCTTATCTATTTATACCCGCACTCATTATATTATAAAACACTAACAATTTGGGGATTTACACCAATCCCTCAAATTAATATTCTCGAGTGATAAGTAAGGAAGTACTCTATTTTAAGAAATAATTAACTTGAGAACGAACAATTAATACTAATAATCATTTGTATGTTCGCTAAACATAATAATTCGGAAATAGCTTTTTAATTCTTTTGTTTAGGGAAAATGATTTAATGAAGATTTTGGTAAAAAAGAAATTCACAGCTACTAACTATTTATAAATCAGCAACAACTTGGAGATTTAACTAGTTTGACACTCAGTTTGTATATATTTGTGATGTTCTAGGGGTTGGGCTGGATCAGCCCCTCCTTTTCTTTAACTTCCTTTAAGAAATTTTGATAGTGTAAACCTTTATTGTTTATGCGAGATACTACGCTGTTTTGGCCGAAACCTCTTCAATTTGAAATCCCTTAGATGAAGCATATTGTATTGTTTGGTTAGACCTTGTTTTTGGTGTGGTGGTCGGTTGGAAGTAGAAGCCTTGCGTACTTGCGTATTGTTTGGCTTCATCTAGGAGAGCTACTTTTTTCACAGTCGCATTTGTTACCCAATATCAATACGTCGGTGTTTCTGTCAGCTTAGCTTTAGACCTATGGCACCCAGAACTTATCGATATCTCTAAATGTTGAGTTTTATGTGATGTCATAGACAATCATGACCCCATTTGTAATACGCAGATGCGATGGTTGTTTCTTCCATTGAGTGTTAAAACTACATTAGCTGATCATTATCGAAAATCTACGAAAATAGTTGTTAGATATCCTTCGCTGAACTTGCTATCAGCAAACTGCACTAAAAGATGGATGACTTACCAACCCACTAATACAAGTTTTATGAATGGCTGTATTCCTTTATCATATATTTGTTATGATCATAATTTTGCATGTGGATTGATTCCATTTATGACTATTAATGCTGCGGGTAGAGAATTCTAATTGATATTCAGGAGATTCTTGTTAGCGAGTTCGAACATTACCTAAGTCTGACACACATTTACCTGTCTGTTATGGATCTTATTCTGTGGCTATTGAAGACTTCAAACAACTATCTGGAATAGCCCATCCATCAATCAGACGAGGTCGAATGTTCTTTAACAATATTTGCTTTCTAATTTCCAAAGCCCGCATTTAGTGGGTTCAACTGCACCACTGCTAACCAAATGTTGGAATTTCCCAATAATCAGGATTGCATACAGCATACACATTTCGAGCAGTAATTTTTTAGCCAGTTCCCCGTCTCTAAATATCACAATCGATCTTTAAAAAGTATAGTATGTATTGTACAGGCATTTCCTCTTGAGCAAATAGTCATAAGATTACAGATATTTAACAAATGGAGTGGGTTTTTGACCTTTGTTCACAACCTATTCAAAAGACTACCTTAAATTCTCTATGTCTCCTAATAACACCATCATTTAGAAATCGGGTGATAATCCTTATTGATCTCCTCTATGTGCCCTACTAAGCACACTTTCTGCAGACTATGGCATCTCTTAGACACCCTACTTCGGTTAAATTCTGGGACATTCTTTCCTAGCGAGATGGAGAAAGCCGATTAAATCTGATTAAATTCCCTGGTTCTGGGACAAGTAACTGCGTTTAGAAAGTGACTTTTCAATAAGATATTTCCCTAAGTAATGGACCATTATTCCAGTTCTCTCAAAGCAACTGGAATTCAGTCAATATACTCCCTTGAATAGTGTTGCCAGATGTATTGTTTGCAATTCTGCAGCTGTAGATGTGAGCCTACTGGGTATTAAGAAAATACTTAGCGATTTCCCTGATCAAGTAATTATCGCATCCTCACCACTTCGAGATCAAAATCACTCTCTGAGGGCTCCCTATTACCCTCTTATTCTAATTAGTCTAGTGGTCTCTGATCGGAAGACTAGCCCTCTTGTAGAACTGTTGATATATCCTGTAGATACAGAGTATCAACGGTTAGAATCTCTTCGCTTAGATTTATTTAAGATTAAATCAATCTACACCTTGTTTGCATCCGATGCTCAAAATACTCTCTAACCTATGAAAATTCCCCCTGAGGTTACAGAGTTCTAAATAGACAATCTCAAGGGAAATAACGACACATAAAGAGTAGCATTTGAGTATCTTAAGGGCTATGTAAAGTGATCTCCGTCGAGATCCTCTTTCCTCCCTACTTAAGATGTTGAAGCCACAAAGTTTCTATTGAGAGTGGACTATAAAACCTGAAAAAATTAAAAACACAAAAGTTTAAAACTAGGAAACCTAATTTTTTAAGGGGTAGTATGTTTGAATAGCAGTTGGACTAATCGAATAGATGAGTGTAGATGCAAGAAGTATTTTTGTATTACTAAAGAGACTCACTAAAGGGCGACTGGTGTGTAGCCTGCTGACGGTATTAGTCACATGACCATGACCATGACGCAACTGATGTCCTCGAGATACCTCACGCAGAGACCAGTAACCATTGATAGGGAGTGGCAATATTGGCGGTGTTATCTGAATTAAAAAACAAAAACATTATGATAAGTAGAGATGGAGAGCAGGTGGCAAAAGACATCACTAACTATTACCTGCATTTCGTCTTTTCTGAGTTTACAAATTTTAGGTCGTGAAAAGAGTGAAGCTTCTGAACTCCTTTGGGCATAAAATCGAAGCTAAGCGCCAGAAGCTTTCCGAGCAGCAATCGAAATGATAAGGTCACCAAATTTCACAGAGTCTGAATAGCTTCCTAGAGATCTTGTCCAGAAATGCCTGAGCATCTAGATAAATAAGTGTCTCTTGAGAGTATCAATATCTTTCGTAAGGAACTTTCTATCACACCAACTAACCATGCCAGCTTGGTAATTTGACAATCCTCATGTCATCTGCGGCTGTGCTTAAGAGGGGGGGGGGGGGTGAGTACTTGAGCAAGCAAATAGGGTGTAAATACAGGATATCCAGTAGAGTAAAATCTAATAGAAGAGCCGAAGTAGCACTGGTTTGGAGTTACACCAAAATTTGGTCGAGATTAGATTTTACTGATAACTTTTAATTAGATGGAATACAGTTTTCATTGAATGGACTCCTTGGATATAAAAACCTCAAGGAACTTAAAAGAATAGAACTGATAAGGGCGTCACTCCCCACCTAATAAGTCGTGCCCTCACGCATAATATCCAGGTCATGAGAAATCTCCTGAAGTCCCTTTCTTAGACGGTCGGTCGTCTCGATGAAATACTTTAAGTCGTCGAAGAAGGGTAAAAAGCATATTGAAGGCATTAACGAACTATAGAAGTCTCCTCTTTCTTCGGCATAAAATTACCCGTGAGTACCTTGCTAAGATATGCGAAGTCCTACGCCGAGTCGAAGTACACCTACATGATATTTTCGGACATCACTGCCAAACATTGATTCTCGGCCTACGCACTCCTCGAAGTTTATTTAGAAACGTTTACGCACGGCTTGAGGCCTTCCAACAGACCCCCCCAAAAACCTTAGAAACGTTTATGTTTATGTCATTTTCCGAACTGAAGAAATCGGCTCCGACCGGCGAAATTGAGTTAGTAAGTGGCACTCCAGGCTGAATGTGTACTGCAGCTTAGCTGGCCGGCAAAAGATCACTGATTCTTGAGTTCAACAGAGGCTTTGCGACCGATCTTGCGATATAGTTCCAACTAATCATACACTGGCAAATACTTGCCATCTTCTCTAGATTTCGCTTCCACAAGTTGTTGATCGGCTCACTTTTTGTTCATGAACACAGCTAAAATTTTCGGGGGGGCTCCTCATCCTTAGGTCAGCTTGAAAAATTTAGTATTAGGGCATAGAATAAAAGCCTACAGAACACATCTACAAACAGTACAACCAGCTTAATGTTCCAAGCCCAACCTGTGTTCCTTCCCACCGTAGAAAGAAAGAGCCTCTTTATTAGACTTAGGATCAGATCAAGCCTGTTCAATTGCAGACCATCTAATTTATGCCGATAACCAGCACTGGCTGGCTTTGGGAGCTCTGCAGTGCGTATATCAGCCCAAAGGAGAGTGGGAAGCAGGATACTAGGCGGACTATCAAACACGATCTTCCGAGGTTCAGGATTTTGTTCATAACAACCAGAACACTGAAGGTAACACAGATGACATGATCAAAAGAATGCAGAGAAGTATCTACTCAGAAGGATATTCGAAACTGGGGACCTCAAAGAGGAGTTTTAATGCGAAAAGCTGAACAATAATATCTAGCGTTAACAATTCACTGTAATACCATTGTTGATGGCTGGTAATGTAGGTCCAATGAGGCGAATTAACTGAGGTTCCTTGAGTTTCCTGATCCAAACAATCTAATATTGCAAAAGTGAAGTAATAAATATGGTACTTGGAGGTCTAAGATCCTCATTACTCCAACAATCTAGCCCAATCCAGTTTTTGAGATCAACCCAGTTTTTGAGAGGCGAGCCCTTACTTAGGAATGTTAGCTAAATAGGTTGACAGGACGACATAGCAACTTTCGCCATATCATGGTCATTCATATAACGAAGATCAAATAACCCAGCAGTCAAAAACTGTAGTTCATATCATTGGTGTTGGCCACTCTGTACTTGTTTATCAGAGTCTGTTTAGGGGGTAATTAGTCTGCCGCTGCACATACCTCGTTGAGGTAGGAGAATTATAGATTCCCAAAATGTACATTAAAATAATAAGCCTCAAAGGTTTTAGAATTTCTTAAAACCCATCCATGGCTACAGTTAGCTTATCATTAAAAAAGACGAAAATCCCAACTATTCGGAGCATGAGACCAAAAGCAATAAAATTCCTATTATCGGCGATTCTGATGTTACCGAATATTGGCTGGATCCACATCCAAATGGAAACAGTTTATCTTATCTCTATAAAGTCGACACCACTTCAAAGCAACCATAGCTGTCGGCTTCCTATTGATATCGTTGGGTGTTCCCTCCTGAATATTTCAAATCTTACAATGACACTCGTAGACTTAAATAACTTCATCTTGAGTTGCAATACGTTGATATCGATGATTCTGAGCACTCCGTACTGTAAAGTCTATTCTAATGTCTCCTTAGAGCCATAGTCATTTCATAACGCACACAAAGTACCTTTATTTATTAGGTAGTATTTGAGCCAAACTTCTCCATTGTGGTGACCTGTCACAAATAATTCATGAGTTGCAAAACAATATGCAATTTTTTGATTAATTAACCTAGAATTTGATAGGTTTGTAGAGATTGATAGATTATAGGATTCTCTTCTCTTTGACTCTCTAGTCTTTGAACAGGCTGCCTTGAGATATAGTTGTTATGGGCTCGTTGGCCTCGATCTATTTCAACATTTCAGAACACTTCCATAAGTAAACTTTACAATCCAATCCACTTGATTATACCTCAAGCATTGCGTCTGAACACTACGAGTATGAACCTTTGGCAGCTCATAAATAAGTTTCTCGTGGAATACACGAAGTCCCATTTCTCCACCCCACAAATATAAGGTCTTTCCATAAAAAACATACTCTAATATGAAGGTAAGTACTAGAGCCGTCGACTGCGTACTTCTTTTCTCCACCTTAGTAATCATACAGTTTTAACCCTTTACTCTGCATTTCCTTCTCGAATTACTCCTTTTTCCGAATAGAGGGGCTATCTTCATCACTGTTTCTTTCCGCAGTATCTCCTTCTATCCAATTATTTAAATATTAGTCGTACTTTTTCATCAAACTCTACCATACTCTCTATTAGTTTTATTAACTAACTATCCTTATCGTAGATCTTCTACAGTTTTTTTGGTGCTGATATGTTTACTAGTCGGCAGAGGTCCCAAACTAGTCCCTATAGCGCCAACTCAAAACTATTCACATCATTCTTTACCAAATCAAAACTATGCTTTTATTTAGGTTGTCGAAGCAAGCTCTCAACTGGGGGAGACATGTACGCTCTTGACCCAGCAATAATTGAGTTTTGTAGAGAGTGGATGCTTTAATATTCCTTACAGAGTTCAAAGATTGTGAGTTTACACTTTAGATCAAGGCTAAACACAATGAAATTGGCGGGTTTAATATCTCAATGACTAATCTTTAGATCCTCTAGTTGGGCGAGCAGTTTCATAGAAGAGTATGCAAATTGCTAAATTTCTTGAAGTTTAAAGTAGCCTGAAAGACTTATCCTCCGTTGCTGTATGAGCTTGTCCAAAGAGTGCATCCTAACTCCATAATTAAACCCAATTTGGTACAGGATAAGAGGTGACCGAGTGGCTTACAACGAAAATATAAATGGAAGAGCTAAGTCGAATTAGAACGTACTTTGACAACGAGAGTATGTTCTAACTTCTTGTAATTTAAAATCTTTAACATTACTTCGTGTGTGTCCTCAGAGGGTTATATTATTATTCTCTTGTAAACATAGTCTTGGGTTTTTCCTTATGACGAATTTTATACACCTCACCGTAAGATTCTTTACCGAGAGGCTCAAAAACATAACGGCTGACAGCATAATTAATTACACAAGCGAACAACTCTATCAAAAATACTCAATAGAAATTTATCATTAAGGATATCTACTTCATAAGTGTGAAAAGTCTAAGGCGGAAGGCGTTAACGGCTAGCTGTATGCATAGGCCAAACTTTCCCTTCTAGTTAAGAGAATTCTGACAATCCTCATGCTAGATGATGTATCAGCTGAGCAAGTAGATTTATTTAAGCTTAAAAAGTTGACCGCCAAACCTGACTTTTACTCATCCATTGTTATTTTACCAGGGAACCCTCAAACTCCAAAACACTCTTCCTACGAAGTAAATCAGGCTTCCTCTTGGTCCTCTCCTCAACGTATATCTATCTGTCTAGACCTAATAAACCTTATCAGATTTTCTATGGCCCCCCTGTGGCTCCTCAGCTCATTAAAGACCAAAAACTACCTATCAAAGAATTGTATCTCCAGATAATGAGCGTCGACACTTGGATGACGAATACTTGTATCAACGCATCATGAGATCATGACTTGGCAGTCGGATGGATTCGTAGTCGTACATAGTCTCTTTCCAGTGGACTTTTTAGGCGAGTGTTATTATACGCACGGCTTGAGGCCTTCCAACAGACCCCCCAAAAACCTTAAGAGGATTATTAATTACCCTCTATCTTTGAGAGAGTCTTGCATTCTTAAGGAACTCGTCCTAGAGCCAAGATTGAACCCATAGCGATGCTCAGCAGTGTCCAAGGACTCGGCACAAAAGGGAGGGCAGTAGATACATGACAAGGCAAAGGAGCTTTGTGTGGATGCCTTCTAAGCCCACTATATTCGTTTGCAGAAAAGCCGTTACCTCAGCCACTGTCGAGGAGTAGGAGTCAGGGGCTATGTCAGCGCTGCACAAAAGGCCACGGGTGTCTTCGAGTAATAGAGAACTGTGCAATCTTCAAGCTTCAGAATCTGTGGACGTGTTCCTAGTCAAATTTCTCTAATCTGCTCTTCAAGCTATTCTTTTCCATCTTGGGTAAGAGAAGATATGATATGGACCTATAAACTGCTCGTCGCGAGCTGAAAAGCTGCCCACCATCCGTAAACCCCCTATACGAGTTCATGGCGTACTACCCGAAGCGGTGCATAAACACCACCTTGTGAACTATTGGAAGGTAGCGTTCATACCCATCTGGCAGCGCTTCGAAGTAATTTTACTCTGAGCAGGTTTATCCTCGGCTGATAAAGATCTCGCGCTGTGCTCCTTGATTGCTCTTGGAATAACATAGACTCTTTTGACTTCAGCAAGCTGTGTAATAGAGAAATAACATACTCCTTCCATGGCAAGTGTCAGCCAATACCATCAACTATAGGAATCCGCGGAGACTCAATTATGTTGAGACTCTCCACATTCTTGGAGAGAGGGAGGAGGGAGGCATCTTCGACAGAGTTTCAGCTATAGGGAACTATGGGCAGCGTTGCAGAACAAATCGAAGACTATAGATAGTGCAAAGTTAATTATCCCAACCACTCATTTTACTTATTCTAAAGGAGAGCATGTAAACTAAAACTCTACGAAAATTAGCGATAAGTGGATGATGGGGTAGGGTTCAGTATACGGAGTATCGATTTTTTACGATAGACCTTAACAACGTACGTAATGTGTATTTCACACTGAAAGATGTTGATATGACTTTCAAGTGCTTGAAAATCTATTCAGCAAAGTTGTTTTTATGAACATATAGCAACGTCTAATTTAGGAATCCGGCCTTGTAGATTTTTCATTAAGCACTCGATTAGATCCTCCTTGGGAGCCTTTGGTGTTCTGATGATCGTTTTTTTCTACCAGACGATAGTGGACTTTCTTATGGTTATATCTAGGGTAAGCTAAATTTAGCTCTGGATATTTTGGTTGGGGTAAGCTTCTGACCTTTATCGTTGGCCCGATATTTATTCGAGGAGTCTTTGTGGTTTTCTTTACAGATTGACCGTCAAACTGCACCCCAACAACTCACAGTCCCATAAAACTTATATATCCACTGATCTCGTCAAATGTATAAACTGAGATATCTATTGCCATATTAGCGAACTCAACCATCATATTCATTCACAGTAACTCACCCAACCTCTTCTAAATGTTTCTCACCACCAACTTATCCCTATGGATGTCATACACCACAATGCGGGGAGGGAATGTACAGATTTGAAGAGAATAAATAGACAGTGGATATGCTTAAAAAGAATATCGTTGATCGATGTTTATGCCTTAGTACGCCCCACAGAAGAGCGGAAGCTATTTTAAGAATTGACGAAAACACCATACCATGAGCATCACCAGCATATTTTTTGTCGATCTAAATATCAAGCTTCACTTCGAGCGGAATACCCTCCTCTGTCAGTTAAATTGATCGTTACTACCCATCAAAAATACCTTTCCATTGGCATTGCTAACAAGAATATGAAAAATTCCGCAGGCTACTGAGATGATGTGCTATTTTAGAAGTCGACTTTCTGGCTGAAAATGAGGTTGCAAAAGCTTCAAAATGATCAATAACAACGGTCCGTCATCTCCAACCTACTATAGCAGCACTAATAGCACAATAATCTTTGATTTTAGATTTAATGTGTATTACCCGGCAAACTTATTACAGAATGAGACACACTGATACTCAACACAACCAAAAATATCTAAAGACAATCAATTCAGAGATAAACCAACCAAATTATCAACGACAAGAGGCAGGGCTAAAACCATAAGAATACCTTGTTATTTTTGAACTGCTGTGGAATATGCTTAGGATGCATCAAAATGACCAAACCTTATATCTGCTCTTGTATCTTTAGATACATACTTCCTACGAAGTACAACGTTTAGATATGGCAACATCAACTTGGAATTAAGTCTCCTGACAAATTTAAAGGGTTTTAACCTGGGAATATATAATTATTCTGATATTTAAAGAGTTGTGTTAATCGTGTGAGAAAATGTATCACCTATTCAAAAAAAGGTGCGAGTTGGTATGTCTCAAAGTCTAGCTAGTCTAAACTGCGCTATTTTCAATTATTTGCTAAAACAAACTCAAAATTGTATGAGTTTGCAAAAAGCACCAATCAAAGTAAATAATAAATAAGGTTCAACTTCAAGCTTCTCAGAGAACTCATCAAGTATATACAACCAAAGCATTCGAGGATAGATATTCAGCAGCAGAGTCTGTCAAACTAAGGCCTAATATCTCAAGAAACTGCAAAAGAGAAGTGGGAGCCCAAGTGCAGGCTACTGAAGATAAGATTCAACGATGATATATAATACAGAAGTGTGGCTATGGTTATCATACTAAGCAGGACATTTTTGTGGGGGTCCCCGAGACAATGCTTACGTAAAATTTGGCAGACAATCGTGGCAAATCTACCTCTTTGAACAGCTGAAGATGAGGCTTTTGAGACTCAAAGTATTCTTGTGTAGTCCGAATGGGATTGCCGTATTCCGTCACTAGCAGAAATTACATTTCTTCACTAAGTCTTATGTGGTGACGGTATACAGCCATAAGACAGTAAATATATGTAGCACCTTTCATTGGAGTTATGGTGAGTCTCCTTTGGATAACTGTCTAAGCTATTTAATTTAGTTTATCTTGACAGTAGGGAAATCTGCTAAAGAGTTCTTTTAGAGCTTGCTCCATCCTTTCCTCCTTTCGCTAAGCAACCTACTCAGAAATCTCCATCCTTACATCCTCTTCTATTAATTACAATTATTCCGATTGTCCTTCACTATGTTGTTTAATATCTTATCTTCCCATTATTAAACTTGTAGCTAACACTGAAGGAATAATCATCGCTGCTTTACTGTTTTTGAACTTTACAATTAACGTTTATTTTATGCCTTGCTTTTTGAATTCATCATTGACTTAGTTTATTTTTTTCTTTGTAGCATTCCTAATGAATTGTGCACCTATCTTAATCATCTATTTGAAAAGCGGGTCATCACCATAATTGTCATTATTTGCCATTTAGCAGAGTTGCTTGGCACTCATGTTGTAATTAATAAATTTAAAGCTGAACGGACTGACGCTCACTGACCTTATACATACTGGTGGGTTCGAACCGCGCGATGAACTTCTTTTGTGGGTGGTCAACATACGCATTAAAATTGTGAGTGAGCGGTGAGACGCCTGCAGAGGGAGGGAGCGGGGGGAGACAGTTTCGGGAGGTTGATTGGGAGCGCCTATGGTGCGTAAGAGTCTAATCAACTC
>JAOXNN020224553.1:0-14077 GCA_028571205.2 Hydropsyche betteni
CTTTATAGCCAGCGAACTTAACCTCATCATACACTTTCCTTAAGTTTTTCCTCATCGTCTCCAACAGTTATGGACCTCCAACCATCTTGCTGCTCACACTCCCAATCCGATAAAGCCTTAACAGAATCTGTCTGAAAAGTTATGTCCAGAAACTAGAGTTTTTTCTCTGTTGTTCTGATATTTGGAATATTAACGCTAACTCACAGTTAGACTCTTACGTAGTTTTTGGCTTTATTCTATGAAACTACTTTGAAGACAGCTGTTGGAGAGTTAAACACAACGAATAGGGAATAAATACTCCAGTACTTTAAGAAATGTCTAGGAGCATGCTGGCAAGGTGCAGTTTAAGAGGAATGTAGTCAGAAGAGAGACTGAGTTTTGCATAAGCTTCGACAACTTGAATTAGGGGAAACACAAGAGTTGACAGTTATTCATGATCTATGCGGGAAACTGCAGCTGTTAGAAGTCTGAGGCAGTTGAGTATCTGTAATGAGTACAACTTTCTGACAAGTTCTTTCTTTTTTGTTTTCTAAATTAGATAACAGTTACCGACTCTTTCAGGGCCTTTTATATCTGCACTGCAATCATTCGTATGTAACCGAACACTACAAAATAGGCCACTTAAGGCTTACTTCTGCAAAGTTAGCAGTAACTATTTTGCATGAAATTCAGATATTCATAGTTACGCCAATTTACGTGCTTGGAGTTCTCCATAAATCTTACGTAGGCTCTTCTGAGCATCCATGTCGCCTGTTCCTGGTCTAACTTACCCAGTATTTTGTTCAACACCAAAAAAGTCCTAGCTTTAATGCGAATCTCAGCAGATGCCCACATATCAATAAGATGTTTCAGCCATAGTCGAAGAATCTTGGAGTCGTTAACAACGAAATGGCAGCTTTTCCCCATTCCCTCTATAACAATCAGCTGAATGTCTGGCTCACTAGTGCTAGTGAGCAGTTTAAGCATTGTCTTAAGGTACAGCTACAGCTGTAGGGTCAGCTTCAGTGGTAAGGTGTTAGATAAAGTCTCTCCTTACTCAATATTGAGGAGTTTATTCCAGATGGTCGGTATCTCGAATATGCAAAAAACCATCAGGTTTTCAGGCGGTAGTTGCTCTTCCAAATTGGTGTACTGACTAAACAACTTGATTATTCTCCTCAACTGAGCTAGTGTTGGGGCTTTGCGAAGTGACGTAGTGATCGATTCTATTTGTTGATAAGACATTAGTTATATAGACCTATTCAAAATTTTGGTACGATAATATCAATCACTAATTTATGGTTTCTGTACTAGCCTTTTGTGATTTATAGGTGGTAAACCTTCAAGCAAGAAAAAGCTAGCTAACAACAACCATATATTACTTTTTTGACTCTCACCCAATTGATAAATTACTAAATAAATAACTCAGGTCAAACACTATGTTCGTTTATTGATAGTTTTTTAAATATCAATTGGGGTATATCAGGCCTTTTATATCATTTGTTACTGCTTTCCCATAGTTTGTTATGCAAAATCCAGGACATCCTTTTTGAGTCTCTCCTCGTAGCGATGATCATGAGAAAAAAAGTGATCTGCTCCCTCGTACACTATGAGTTTAAACTTAGGGCACTGAGATAGCCACAATTGCTCCGAATCCCTATGATCAGCACTCCCATTTATGAACAAAACTGGTCCTTTAAACTTCGACAGTGATTTTACAGACGAGCAGCTTTTGAGAGTTTATATCTGTTCATTTCCATGCTGGAAATAGTATCCTGAACGCAATAACTATCCCAAAACATCCTTGTTGACATTCTTAGCCGATTTAATGAGTCCGCTCACCATTGTACCTGCAGATACGTATTTCAATGCTTTGTTCATGCCCCACAGGCCCGCTGAAGCCTTCCAAGATCTTCCTTCTCCCACATTTTGCCCACACATCATTATTACTGCTCCACAGAATTCATTGGGATATCTTCCTAAGACTTACATCCCTACGTAGCCTCCAAACGATCCTCCTATCAGAAGAGGAGGATCTGAACATAGTTCTCTTTTTCGACTCATTATTGTTTCAATACAACTCTATAGTGTAAGAGGTTAGTCTAACATCGAGCCATGCCCTGGTAAGTCGATCAAAATATTCCGAAAGCCGCACGAAGCTAGATAATCGGCTTGTCTTTTAAACATCTTTCTACAGGATCCTCCCCCGTGTAGCCATATAACAGTTCTCTCTTTCCCACTTCCGAGTTATTAGTAGGTCTTTGTAAAATCAAAGTTGACTGACTTGATGAGGCACTGTCGACATACCGAAGACATCTTGAGAGTATCGGAATCAGCAGATAGAAGCACAGGATTGTCTAAGCAACCACAGCAGACTTCTCCTGAGCAAGATGGACACTTCGCATACTTTACCTGATTAAATGGTTTTGTGCAGTCTCGGCAGCTCCCTTGTACTGTGTTTCCCATATCAATTGATAACTAATTATTTATCACATAATTCTGGCGACTAATTTTTCAAAATATTTTTGGCGTTCGTACTGTTCCTTAGCATTGTGTTCGTCAATGAGGTCGACCTGGAACAATTCCTTTCGGTTACTAGCGAAGGCAAGTCCATTCGGATTATAGCAGACATTCCTCACCCTCATTTTAGGGTATTTTACCTGCTGGTCTAGTGGATCGATGATGCTCCTTAAAACTTGTCCAGTGACTATCGAAAATATCACCATCTTACCTGCATTCACCAGGACCAGACCGGGAATCTGCTGGGTACTGATTACCGAATCCAGAATTATTAAGTCTGTGGCAGAGTCGTTGGTGTATGCATCAATTTCATACCCAATAAGCCATGGTTTGCTTTTGATGAGATCCCAGGCTACAACCCTAATTGTCTCCATACCTTATTTAATTATATGTGGTCGTCGAGTAAGAATAAATATGTGGTTGTTCCACAGTCTCGCCATTTTGGCTTTTCCAGACTGTTCCGACTTAACGTAGGTTTCCTAGTATATTTTATCTACCTTCTTTTTCTAATCACTAAAAATAACCTTATATACGGTTGCTTCTCCTTCTCGTTTGCCAAGATCCTACTTATTCTGGACAAACAGAGCCTCAGAGTCCTTAGGAGATGAGTATATTTGGTTTTCAGCCTGATCTACAAAGAAATCAATATAATGCTCTTCAGGAGACTTTAATAAATTGACTACCTTCAAGTTAGGGTTCTCTGGAATCCTGTAGCATAGCTCCTCCACTTTAATTTTGAATTGGTCTATCGGATAGTACACCTCTTTGCTGCCATCCCCTGGGTAGCTCCATAGTGAGCAGTTGAGGTTCTACTCTACTGCCACAAACTTCGTTGGCTCGTAGAAAATAATGGCAATAATTGGGGATTTGTGAGGACTCTGGAAAAACTATCTGTACTCATGCAGAAACTGCCCACTCTCCACCTTCTTTGATTAGAACTCTATCTCCTTACTGTACTGACTTGGTAAATTTGGAGATTCTCCAGTACGTACATGGTCTATGAGTGGCTTTAAGAAGGAAATATTGGACTGTTTGAAAGAAATGGGGTTTCTGTTAAGGTTGTACTTCAGTATCACACCAGAAGAAAATCCTATCAGGATGGAACACACAGAGCCTAGTAAACTCGTAATTGGATAAAAGGCTGCGAAGGTTATAAAGCCTGCTTCCTTTCCTACTTGGTCACCAATATGATTTGAGAAAGTCTCCAGTACATCTGTCTTTAGAATGACTACAACGGATTATTTGCTGTAAAGTAGCCAGCAGTTGTTCCATTTGTCCACAGTGTAGTTAGCGTTGTTAGGAATTTATATTGTTACTTGTTAGTCTATGGTTGATATCTGCCCATTCTCTACTAAATACAGCACATCGTCAAAAACAACCTGCTGCAGCTCATTAGTGTCAATTTCTATAGGTCTAATATCAGTCGACACTCTTTTAAAATAACCTTCCTCTGCCTCCAGTTCCTCCACGTTGTCTGCGAGTTCTCTAGTATCTCGTGTCACATCAAACACCTTAATTGGCATTTGACTAGCAGCGGTTGGGTCTGCTGTTTTAGTGGGCACTTTATACTTTATCTTACCCTTCGGTTTAGTCTTCTAAAGTCTAATCTCTCTCTACTTCAACTCTCTCAGTATCTTAAATTCATCTTTTTGAGTCAGCCATTTCTTCACTAATCCAATAGTTTTTCTCCAAGCCAAACTGTTGAGCTGCAAAATCTCTGAGGCTGCATCTTTTTTCATCTCTCCAGTTACTCGATTTATCATCTGATCTGTAACCTGCTGGCAAATACGAGACTCTACCTGAGCTTCCTCTCTACGCCTCAGTCGCTCTATGTTAGCCTCTTACATTTTTATTCTTTCCTCTGTTCGATCTAGTCTTCCCAACAACCTTTAGTAATGCTAACAACTAGCTTCGATACACCCATCAATTATTTCTCTGCATATTCGAACTGAGTTGGGATTCATCCTAGACACCTAATACTTCAAACGCGCTGCAACTCTATCATAGTCTCTTTAGTTCTGCTTATTGTTCTTCAGTTTTGTTATTCTCCTAAGTAATACATTCTCTTACTCTTAAGCACTACTCTGTATTGAAGAAATCTTATCTAGAAGCAACTCTCTTGGCAAAGCATTCCGAAAGTCATCTACATCATGACCTAGGTGTTTTAGGAGCTCAGACATCTGCTATTCAGACATCTCTTGCAGTTTCTCCCAGCATTCTGGGTCCTGTGCCTGCATCTATTTCAATAGAATCTTTTTTTTTAGCAACAGTTCTTGCTTCTAAAAAATATCCATGCGTTTCTCATTTAGATCGGCTATTTTGGGTTGAATAGCTTTTGGTTTTCTGTCTTTTACCCGAGAGTCCATTTCCTTTATGAGTGCAGATGTTTGTTATCGATTTAGAACTGAATTGCCAATTGCATAGGAGAGTTGCCCCTTACCAATGTTTGAAAAGTCTTCTCCAATATTTGAAGCGATGTCTCTTGCCAGTGCCTTCATCTTATCGAGTGTACTTTGTCGAGTAGGGCTTTGCTATTGAGTCCTTATGTATGGAAATTTATGGCCTCAAGCACGGTCTGTCTGTTTTTGATTTACTACTCTAATTGGACTCTTTATCGAGCCATCCTTTCCATCTAAGCCTTCCGTGCTCTCTACTGTTTGAATGCATATCTTTCCTCAAGTCGCTTTACTTCAATTCGTGTTGCTGCTTCTTAGATTTCCATCTAAATAAACTCAGTGCTCATACCTGTTGCTTTTTACGGAACAAGTTATCCAGGTTTTGCTCGTGTGAAGGATTTGAAGAACTAAACGCTAATCCCTCAGTCTATTATTTTTGCATATTGTCCAACCGGGCCCTTACTCGTTCCTTCTGCTACTTGATCTCTTCAAGCCTACTACGAGCAGCTCCCTTGTCAGAGTTTGATTTAACATCGTAAACAGAAGGTTTATAAATCATGTTATCCTGAGCAGAACTGTGCTTTGACTTTTGACTGAAGTAGGATCTTCTGGAAGCCTCACTCTGTACATCGCTTTACGAAGGTTGATTAAGAATATTAACAGCAGAAGCGCTTTATGATTGATTAGCCGAACTCCGACGAGACATTATGATGTGGTGTATAATAAATTGGAAAACCAGAGAAATGCTAAGGTTGACGGAATCTCCCCAAAAATATTCAGATTATTAAATGGAACTCGTGCATCCCAAGTGGACATTCACTAGACAGCAGACTCTCCTGTTCTGGCTTGTGGGTGTTCTTATTGTATCAGTGGGAAGTCTGTGTATGGGGTTCGTAATGATATCCATGCCTCGAAACAAAATTACAATAGTGCAAGACTACGGTACCCTATGTAAACGAAACCAAAAGTGTCTGCTTACAATAAGAATCGCATAGCAACTGCAACCGCCTGTGTCGATTTTCTATGAATTGACAAACTTTATCGCAAATAGGAAAAATTATCTTCTTTCTAGAAACAATATGCAGCTAGCAGGTGTAGAGTTGAGTTAATCCAAGTTACACTAATGTTATCCGTACATTACAAATAAGTAAATGGGAGTAAACAAAAGTTGGGGAGGATGGAGTCTCGACCCTAATGCTCCAGCTTCTCCATGTGGTATGCAGGCCTATTACTATTTCAGAGATACTTTTAGACTCAAAACAAAAGAAGACAATCACTAAATTAATATTATAAGAAATGGGTTGGTTAGCACATTTAAGCGAACTCCTCACAGTTAGCGAACTCAGTGGATTGACCCAACTTTGGACTCATTTGAAATATGGATGAGCACTTCAGTAAATAAAGTCACTGAGAAACTATACGGAATAATTAATGAACCTTTATTTCCTGGGGAATACATTATTGAAATAAACAACTTAATGGACTTCGACCAGGACGACTCAGTCATTAAGAGTGTTATATTGACACACCAATAGACCCAATTCAAACAACCACAGGTATTTGGCTGGATTCTCTTGATTGGAGGGGTTCTTCTAGCTGGAGTAGGCTTAGTTGCTTTAGTCTCTTCAAATGATATTCTTCTCCTATTCTGAATGTTGAGTATTCCCAGTCATATTTTATTAGATGTAAAAGCACAATAATTCTGATTTCAAGTTCTTGTTGGTACTTGATTTTGAGGCGACCTGCTAAGAAAACGTTAAGCTGGAGCCCTGTAGCGAGATCATTGAGTTTCCGGTGCAGATTATCAACGTAGCTGAAATGAAAATACTCCCCAACCCTTTTCACTACTACATTCGCCCCACGTTTAATCCTAAACTGACCAACTTCTGCACTGGCCTAACTGGCATCACTCAAGACATGGTTGACAAGGGCATCACTTTGCAATAAGCATTAGTTGCTTTAGACAAATGGATTGCAGACAATAAGCTATAAAATTTTGTGTTTGTTACTTGCGGAGACTGGGATCTAAAAACCTGTCTGAAGACTGAAGCAACAGTAAAGAAAATCGAGTGCAAATAATACCTTAAGCACTTCATCAACATCAAGAAGATGATTCCACCACCTCCAGAAGTCAAGAATCCCAAGAAGTAATTTTTATGTTAAGGCAGTTGGCGAGCGAAATCCATGGTTCAGATGCTGGAGATCTTCGGCCTCAAACTAGAGGGAAAGCATCATTCGGGAATTGACGATACGTATAATATTGCAAGAATAGCTATCGAATTGTTAAAGGGAGGTCATGACTTCAGCAAAAAGAATGTATTCCACATTCATTGATGTATCCATAATCTTATAAATACAATATCAACTTGTTTGTTCATTAATATACAATACAGACTTTGGATGACTCTGTGCATTTGATTTAGGGATGTTCGATATCTATCAAGATTTTTATTTATGATGCATATTATCGTAGACAGATATGTGCATTATGATTTCGTTTATTTAAAATTCGTATCCCAATTACATGAACTCATCTGGATAGCGCAGTGGTCCAGTCCAAACTTTGACCACCGATTAGAAAATCCTCATTTTGTAACAACTGCTCGAGTAGATCTGTCCTAAGCTACCATTCAACGTATGTGAATATGATAAACCAATCGATCAAAATCCTTCTTCTTACAGCGATTTGTATTTCTACGAAATCGTTGGCCAAAAGCACCGAAGGCGCACTCAGTCCAGCAATCTCCTTATTAAGATCAAGGAATTTGACAACCAGTCGTAGCCTTAGTAGGAAGAGGAGCCACTTAACACGCGCTATTTCAATTCACAAATCAAATGCTTTAGGTGCAAAAGGAAAGGTCACTATAGCTCGTATTGTCCTGAGGAGTATTTCTGCGTCTATTGTCTGTCTTCAAATCACTCAGTCGATAAATGTCCTCAGAAAGTAGTCTGCTTTCGCTGTTACTAGTTCGGTCATGTAGTAAGCGAATGTCGTGAATCGGAAGGAACTTACTGTAAGGGTTGTAAAAAAAAGCATAAGGGAGAATGCTGCTTTTTGGCGAAAGGAATGTAGCAAATCAAGGAGATTTTCAATTGCGACTACTTACACAACGACCAATAGATTTTATGCATTAATTGTGGGCAGATTGGCCATCATAATTGCGGATGGAATGCAAAAATTATGTGATTTATTGCCCAATCCTCGCAAATAGATATATTTTTCTTATTCAATATTGTTTGTATTCATTTAGAAACCACCATATCAGTAGATATTGAAGTGCTTGCGGCCTGCTGCCCGAGGCGAACGAGCTGTGGCAGGTCTATCAATAATCTTTATCCCCGTACGTTTGTTCCCGTAGCCCTACCCAGTCAGAGGATTACGAGTTGTCACTTTCCGTGGAGAAATAGTCATCGGTTCTGTTTAGAAATTCTCTCTTGTGCGCACATACTCAGCCTGCCGATATGGAGACACTTTGGGCTTTTTATCGATCGCCGACTTGTTATCTATAAGTTGGCTCAAATTGCGGAAATTGTCTAATTTTTCTGTAAACCTTTTTATTCCTCTAAGACCAACGAACTCACCGTCATTGTAGTTGCTGCTAAATCTGGAGTGCATCTTGGTTGGTCTGGGATAGTGGTGATTGGATTTAGATTTAGAGCGCTCGCGAAGAGGAGAGACACTTAACTTCTTCTGATTGAGCACATCGAGTTGAGACTTGAGCAGCATGACCTGTTGCTTCAGGTTGACGAGAATGTCGGATTTTTTGCTCATATGAGCTTGTTTATTATTAAATTAATTTAGCAATTGCACGCAGTCTAATAAAGACAACAATCCTACACAAAATATACGAAATTAATAACTCTAGTTCTAAGTTAAATTTGACATACGAACTACAATCACTTTAAAACTTTATCCAGATAGTCCTTTCTTAAAAACAGTACCCAAGCCTTTGTTATTATTACTAATCTTTACGCTGCGGAATGAGCCCCTTTTAACTACACACTATGCATCCACTCCTTAATTCGTTGCTCTGGCATCTTTCTTAACTACCTGAATGAAACCCTAGCATTGAAAACTGCTTATTTAGTTTACTTGAGTGGATCTTTTGCATTTGTGAGTCCACTTTTGAGAATAATCCAACCTTGCCTATAGGTCTCAACGAGAGATTATTTTTAAGTCTGGGCTGCGACAAGCCTATAGATTGTCCTCAGATCTTGAATATCCTCAGGTTAAACAGATTACAACAAATGTTCGAAGACTATTTTGTAGATGAGTTCAAACTGAATAGGGTCATTGGGCTTTGGTAGCAATAACTCGCACTTATGTATCAGTTAACTTCTTTTCGCAGGAATCTTGTGTGCTAAGTATTGAGCATGAAGTCTCCTATAAATTTGGCATAGTTGCTAGATATCTTAATACGAGGGTCTGAGGATATTTTCAAAGTATTTAACTGCGATATTACAACAACCTTCGATCTACTCTCCAGATACCTTGAGCTCTTCCAACAGATCAGCCAGCTTTAGGCTACTCGTCGCTAGCAGTTAGTTGTACTCATTATGCTGCTAGGCTAAAACACTCAAAATAGATACGACTTTCCTCATAGAATGCAGTGCATCTCTAGAAGCAGATGTATTCTTTTGAATGGCCCCTAGTCTCAAATATGCTTGTGCTGTTCGAAGATGGTTAAGGGAAAATACATTGGTATTGTTCACAACATTTAGTGTAGCAATCGCTACAGCATCTTGGAACAGTTTTTGTCCTGCATACTCGGTTGATAGGGTAGAATACACAAGGTCAAACAAAGGATGATAATCTCCCAGTGCGAATACCATATATCGAAACAGATGTTAGATTAGTTTTAGGGTGGATGAGTTATTCTGAGTTTTGAGAGAGTGTTGCAATTGAGACAACATCACTCTAATAGATGACACATCATTAGGTTTCTGGCGCACTTTGTTATACACCAACTCTGACGTTTGGTTATCTTGCTAATTTATTTGAATCAAAGATAGGTTTACCGCTTTCTGCAGCTAATTCGGAATCTTTCTAGGATATCTACCTGATAGTTCCAACAGTTAAACTACTTTATTTATTTACTTCGCCTATTTCGAGTGTTTCTGCGAAGATGTTAGTTACCTGACCTACTTCTCAACTTAACTTTAGTATTAGCTACACTTTACTTCCTAGAACCCCTATATCATCTACTCCCTGAACAATATCTCCATCTGTTTGTTGTTGCATACTTCCTCAATCCACTCCCATGTCCTATCTTCAACCATCAACCCCAGCTCACCCACTATCGACACTATTAAATAATGCCTATCTATTATCTCCTAATCAAGCTCTACTCTAAATTCGTAACGCATCTGATTAGCAACTATTGTCCACATAGCCTTACACTAAACTCCTTTGCCTAATAGGCTGTTCATAAAGTCTATAACTAGCTCCCTCAATGCTTCTGAATTATTCTATGACCTCCGAATACATATCTACTGTACATTGTGGTTTAGAATAGAAACACACGCTATACAAGCCATCTCAGTCATAAATACGGACTTAGCGAAGTTGTACTTGGACTTGGACCATAACAATGGCAAATAGTCACATCTAATACCCTTCTGAGTCAAAATAGCCCTCAATTACTGGGAATTGCTGATAAAAATATCGTTTCTGCAATCTAAGGACTCACAGTGTAAGTTATAAAGGAATTATTCGACAATAGTATCTATTCTGGATGTGGCTACTTCTAGAGAGCGTATTTCCTTGTGTATCTTGACAGTTGATTATCCTCTGAAACGCTTTGAAGAAAACTCAGAACCTTGCAGAATAACTGGATCTATCAACTGTGGGTACGGCAGCTACAGTTGAGGAGTTCTTAAAGGCAAGTAGCAAGGTGAATTGACAACATAGTAAGCCATGTAGTTTATGTTGGGCAAATCCATGTCAAGAGCTTTCATAAATGGGTTGTAATCCACTCTCTTGATTCTGCAAGACTGGTAAATACTCGTATTTACCCTCGTCAGATCAGAGAGTCTTTCCAGTTGTTCGCTCGCCTCCCTATCCTCTAAATCAATAACAGTTGCATGCTATGGTAGTTCAGCCTTGCAGAATCCATAAACCCCCTTGTATTTTATTAAACTTGCTAGAGGAGCACTGGCAAGAACCTTCTATCCTGCTTTAGGTCTATTGCAATTGAATATGTATCTTAGGTTCTCTACCTAACGAAACGCTCCTCTTATGTATGACTAATTATAGGTTGGCTACTTTTAAGACTAGTCAAACTCGGAAAAGAGCAGGTAAACCCTAATTCCGTCTAGTTAATAAACACAGTAAGACTTATGTCTCTCCACTGGTTTATGCTGCTGACTACGTTATGACTTCGATAAGCTATCCACAAGATGAACGACAATTGCACTGCAAATTGACTTGAACTCGCTCAACACTTAGTGTTACATACTCTTTGATATGTAGTATCTGAAGTTCCAGTTTGCTTGAACTCTCTTTAGTTCCTCCTCAGAAACAGCAGGTTGCTGACAACTCTGCTCAAGCCTAATTCTTTATAACTCACTGTTCATTAGCTCTTCCATTCTTTGCATTTTCGTTCTGGGAGTCTCCACTACTTCTTATTACTAATACAGTGAATTCTCCTATTCTTCGTATTACTCCTTCTCTGAATTGTGTCCTTCCTTTACTGGGAACTTTCCAATAAGTTAGTTTGGAGGTTATATATTCTGAAGTAATTACGATATCTTGATCTTTTACTTCTTCCAGTCATCAGGCATTGTTCTCACCCTGTTTATAAGTTATGCCCATTCCTCTGCTAGTCTGTCTGTCGGTGCTTTAAACACCCACTCCTTCTCCTCTGTTTTGGAGTCCTTAACATACTTAATAGTCAACTTTTTTTAGTTATGGCCACAGTGCTGAATGCACCCAACATTAATTTTGGCTTTGAGTTGTGGGAGAATGTCTCTGAAGGGCAGCTTAATCTTTTGGTCGATTTAGTTCACATAACCAAGTAGAGATGGTACTAACAGGACGAGAACTCTATCGTTGAACATTATTTTGGACTTATTCTCTTTCTCTATGCAGCCATAGGCTAGTTAAAGTATGTCGGGATTGTTGATAGGCTATTTATAGATGCTCGTTTTAATCTGCTTTCTTATTTGCTTATCTAGCTCACTTACTAATGTGCTAGTCATAATATATTATTGATTCTCTCTAACTGTCTACTGTCTCTCGAGTGTTCCACAATTATATACTTAGAGTAATTTAGAATATTTTTGCGTACTTCCTAAGCTGACCTTGAGTACTCCAAAGTAGGAAAAGAAGGTTTGAAATAGATTTTATATGACTCAGCAACAATTCATGAGTTTGGTAGATGGTTACTGGCTTAACAAATAAGGTGATAAAAGCTGCGAAAAGATTAAGTAAATACTATAGAAACCTATGGCTACTTAGGAGACTCTTTTATGCTGATGCTTGAATATCAAAACTAAGTTTGAGTTGCATTTACTAACAAACAAGTTTAATACCCTATTCGGACTGTTCTCTGCAGTATCATCTATTGTAAAAATTGCAATTGCACCAATAGAAAGAAGAAAATAATAGGGATATCTTCTTTACATTTTAGTTAGAAGGGTTTCGACTTGCTCATTTGTAAAGTAATTGTGGGAAGCAGAGTGTAATAGAAGTTTAATTACTAGAATGACTATATTGTAAGATCTAAAGCATTGTAAAACATGTTTAAACAGAACAAAATAGTTATGAAGATATCTGTCAGCAACGAGTCCTCTAACTTATCATCATGCATTTAAATTATCAATCCTGTATTCAATTTAGCATCTACTTTTTATGTTTTAAATCGGACTCGATTTGCATCAGCTATTTGCAACCAAACATATTTATTGCTAACTTTGATTTTTCCCCCATTTCAAACATTTATATGTCCTCTAGCGTTGAAAAAGTAAAACAAACGTTGAGGTATCACAATTACTTCTTGGACCTGCTTGGATTTATCCCCATCTCTATCGAACTGGAAGATGCTCGCACTCTGGGTAACACCACCCTTGGAGATAGTCGGAACTGCTGTTGCATCACTTTTCGTAGGACCTGCTTGTTTCTCAGTGAGCTCGTCTCCAGTCTGTCCCGAATAGGCTTTGAATGGTTGTACCCTTCAATGAACCTGTCCTTATTTATAGTACTCCGAGCTGATATAAGCTTTTTCGTCATCCGGACGTTCTCCTACATAATGCTCCTGTTGCGCTGCTTGAGCATCGACCTGTCCGATCTGGAGGAACAGAGACTATCCCGCGACATCGACCTTACAAAGCTCTTTCTTAAGTAAACTTTCCTCAAGCTCTCATGGATGAAAGTGTTCTCCCTTTCTAGCTTGGAGTTCTGTTCCTTGGCTTTATTGATCTCGGACATGAACTTGTGCTTGCGGAAGTTGTTAAATATCTACTTCCTGGTCTGGTTATCCTTGGTGGTATGGCTCTGTGCGCCTGACTGTATCCTGATGAGGCGGTCCTTGTGCTTTTTATAGTCCTGCTCGATTTCAAACACCTTGAACAGTCTCAGGTTTTTGTATTTAGAGTAACTGTTCATAATTTTATTAGTCTTGAACAAACACATCACAAGTACACCTGGAAATGGTGTTTTGGACTCAGAACCTGCAAACCTGGTTTTCGAGTTGCGTGTAATTTGCACCTTCTGGAACCGACCAGATCGATAAATGCTGTACCACCTATTGAATTTGGTTTACTGATTCTTAAGCCAGGCTTTCCAATAGGTCTTGCTCTTTTCTTTAGGGGAACTATCTTGATCTTACTAATCTTGCTTAAAATTTATCTGGGCTAGTTCAGAGTAGATGCACTTTTACAGTGCTAAGGGCGAGAGCAATGTTCTTAAATATCAAAGGGAACCACTGAAATTCTGGAAGATGCTGCCAGATCGATTTTGGCGTAAGGAACCTCGTTACAGGAAGACTCGTGTCGAGGTCTAGAGTTGAGAGGGACCTTTGATATCCGTGACCCAGTACTATACTGTCTTTTAAGTTGTATCTCTTGCCACTACAGCTCCAACCTGTTTATTTGAAGCTCCATTAAGGCACTGTTATGTTCCTTGTGTAGATCTCGAGAACGCGAATATTTCTCATAGGAGCTTAGCCTGTTTTAAAGTTTTC
>JAOXNN020224600.1:0-14050 GCA_028571205.2 Hydropsyche betteni
TACTCAGAAGCCCCCTGTTGAAGAGAACACTAAGAACAAATGATGATATCCGAATAATTAGTTGTGAGTTAATTTAGCATAGAATCAAACTATTTGTCAAAGTTAAGTTATTTTAACTATTAATAAGAAAACTCATAATGTGTATATTGTATGCGAGTGTGAGGATGAGATGTAATTAAAATGATACAAATAGTTCATTCATCAAAGACTCAAATTTGTCTACAAAGTCACTTCCAATTATTTACACTAAAATGATTCATCGTATCAAATTAAAATATCTCTTATCTTATTAATGCTAAAATAAGTCAGTTTAATTTATCTGAAATGTACTGTATTTCGATAGTTTCTGTTCAAAACTGTTAGTAAACAAACTGTTTATGCCTACTGAATTAAAAGGGTTATGTTGATCAACCTTAGTATTGGTAATAAAGTAAATATTAGGATGCTAATTCCAAAATCAACAGTTTCAAGTGAATACTTCAATTATATTAAGTGTGGGCATGAGTGTACAGACGATTAGCTATTAACCTTCAAAATCTCACAGAATAAATCAGAGAGTTTGCACAATATCAGCGACCTAAGAATAGTTTAGATTGGACAGTTAAACCTTAGAGTACTAAATATAGGTATATATTATGTTGTATTTATTTATCTAATAAAAAACAAGATTTTAATAGTTGGAACCTATATTAGATCTCTTTTATGGTAAGCTGGCCGTTATTCCTACCCTGCCTTTGATATTGAGTTGTATTCAAAAAGATTTAATGTCTCATACAATATATTTTGAAGTAATACCGTATAAAACGTAGTCTTTAACTGTGTGTCTTACAAGCAGAGAGTAATTTTTGAAACCGACAGTGAGTAGGTAGGCAGAACGTCAGAAATAGACTGAGCACCATTCAATCTCACGTCCCCAGTCGCCGGACATCAACGGTTTAACCATCAGGAAATTCTCTTTCTTTAAATGTACTCCGGATAGTACTCAATCTTCAAGCAACGATAAATAATAATAGTGTCAATATACTTTAACTTTCATGCAGACTTAAATTATTCATAATTATATCATCATAAAATCATGGCGATAACTGATTATATTACTTTTTCCGTAGTTATCTGCATGTTCTATGTTTGCTACGCAAAAAAGGATGTTTATGGCCCTTATAAGTTACAATCAATCGGTTGGTCTGACTATAATATCATCAATAAGTGCTCCGGTTTATGTTTTCTTCAAATCTGTCCACAGTGTTAGTTAGTTTTCAATGCTCTGTCTTTGGAGGAAGACCCAGTCAACTATACTCTACTCAGCAAGATAGACAGCACACGGAAACAGTCATAAACCAACCCACCCGCCAATAACCTATCTCATTTCACTCTACCTGCAAGCAATACGCTAATTCCTTCTCGTTACCTGAGTTATCTGGTTCGTACTTACTAACCTTATTAAATAGAACCGAAAGATGGCCTGTATGCGAAGAAGTTCACCCACTTTCAACACGAATTTCCTCCTATCCATTTATCAGTAACTACCAGTATTGACTCACAAGAAGGGTAGAAGATCTAATTGGAACCCATACCGAATCCGAAGGAGCTAGAAAGCCAAACTCTAATATTTTATATTTCCCACCTTAAAATAAACTATTTCTCTCTATAATTGACACATTCCACCAACCAATAACAGCAATAATATCACTCACAAGTAGTCTATCCTTTCTAACCAATCGACAAACTGAACACATACAAAGAGTAATCACAGCACTCTTTCGTTGGGAATAATCCATCTGTAGAGTTTGTTATTAACTATTTCCTCAAGTATTTGTTTATTTAATGGTGAAGTTGAGACATATTTAGCTATTCCTAACCAGCTTCAATAGTGAGAACCTAACGAAATCATCTCTTTAATGTTCAGATTGACATATCCATCAAACTTGGTTGACTAAAGAGGGTATATTTGAGTATATGTGGTAAGTATGGTAGAATGTAGAGTTTTATGGCTGGAAAGGGATGTTTTTAACGAAGGTGTGCCATCTCAAAGTATGAATAAACGAAATCCTATTAGAAGGATAGTTAAAGGCATATGATTGCTGTTCAGCCTTGGAGAAGTTCGGTGCAACTCACGAGGGGAACAATACTTGGTGCTCATACTTACAGAATGTTATAGTTAATAGGGTTAATATGATTTTATGTTTTGTTGTAGGTTATCGCAGATGTTCGGAAGTTTGGCTGATCTGGATAGGTAGTATATACGATAGTTCTCTATTTGGTGGATAGAGCAGTTAAGCTGACACACCTTTCGAGCTATTATTCCATACTACTATATTTAAATATACATAACGAAGTAATGGGTGCCTAACATCTGTTGATAGTTCATAGTTGTATCTATTTAAAAGAGTTTCAGTAGTAGAAGTATGAACTGGATACCCTCTGAACCTGTAGGATGCATAAAATTAACTGTATAAATGATATTGGGCACTAATTAAGACCATCAGTAGCTGCAATAGGCTGTTATGCTGTCGTCATCATCATCGCTTGGCATCTCCTCCTCGCCCTCGTAGGGTGTTATCAGCTGCTGAGGGTAATCGCGTAATCTACATCTCTCAACACATACCTCATGTTCGCACTGTCTTCTGGAATGTTCGCCAGTATCCCGAACTCGCCCCACTCTTTCTCCGGGTCCTCCTTCGTCAACACCATCCTGGTCTCGCTGCTAGGTTTTAACACGAACCTCACCTGGCTCTCCGGCAACCACGTGTTGACTCCTGTATGTGGCTCGAACTTGAGAAGCACCAGTATTTCCTCCTCGCTGGTATTTCTGAGGGTGATCTTCCGGATGAAGTCGTTCTTGAAGGCCTTTGCGAAGGGGTTGTACTCGGGTTCCTCTTGGTCCGACTCCTCCTCCCTGGGAGCCACAGCGTAGGTGGGTTTCCTCAGGAAGAACTCTGAGTTAGGTGCTGACTTTATGACCTAGGGGTCGTTGGTGATGTTGCTGGGGTTGGTCCTATGCAGGAACCTCTTGTGGCTCTTGAGGTAGCCTCCTTCATACTCGGCAGCACAGATGTAGCAGGCCACTGCGCTAATACTAGAATCCTGAGTCTTTCGACTTTGATTAGTTTGTAATCTTTGATTTCTAATTTGTAGCTACTTATGAATATAGATCACATCAATGCCAGCTTCTATATAAATATGCCTAGTGTTTATTAAAGGATTTATGGTTCACTAACACCAACAAAGCAACCACGAATACAAAGAGCATTATATATGTAAACCAACAAAGATCAGAAGATATGTGAGACATCAAAGGTAGGGCCAATCGTCGAGTATATGGTTTGGATGCAAAAGAGAATTCAAATACCAAACTCTAGTTCTAGAAGATCCTTGCAGAATATTTAACAGGAGTAAAATATAAATAACTAAATCAAAAAGGCCATTCTCCCACTGAAGTCAATAACTTCGACTTGGAGATACATTGAGCTACTGATTTAGAAGTGAGAGCTTGAGAAGGCATGTAATCTGTTGGGTTAAAAGCACAATTGTGAGATGTTGAAGTATCAAAAAATTAGCATTTGCTGAGTGAATGTTTAAATCGAGCAAGATCAGTGGCACGAGGCAGGGAGAGAGTGGGGTTGGGTGATTAAAAATAATATAAGTTGCCTAAATAAAATAAACTGATGAGGGGCATTGGTGTTTTGACTTTGTTTATGCTGGCTGTTCTAAATCCATGCTAAAATATCCATCTTGCCTTGAGTCCCACAAAACCTAGTAGAAATCCACCCTCCTCCAAGATGCAAATGAGGACTACCAAGGCCTCCCTGAACAGCGCCTACCCTGCTCACAACCTGAGGATGACCTACCATTACTAAAAGTAGATAGCCAACAACAAGGACTTCGCTGCGATCAAACAACTCTGCCGAGTGGCTAGGGCGTACTTCAACCGCATCATCAAGGTGCTGTACGTGCCTCAGAGTAGCACTGTGTTCACCACAGGCTCCACTAGCTGTGACAAATATGTTGTACTTTATGATTACCAAATCAGGGGCTTTGACCAGTCGATGTCGGATATGGTGGTTTTTATTCATCAGTAAGTTTCAAGTGAGGCGTGGGCTGCATACACTGAAAGCTGTCTGTTCTCGAGGAGGCCTCTTTACGGGCTCATTACCATCAATCTCAACAAAACCAACTTCACTACGCTTTCTCCTGAGAAATTCCGTCGGTCAGTATAGATGCTGGTATGCTTGTTATAATGCAGGTACATGAACTGATCCACCTTTTGGGCTTCTCCGACCAACTCTTCGATAACTTCTTCATCTCTCCGACCAGCAACATCAGCAGGAGGAAGGAAGACGTCATTACCAAGCACAATGGTCGCATGTACGTCATAACTCCCAAGGTCGTTGAGTTTGTGAGGAGGTACTTTGGGTGTAGCTCTGCTGTAGGGGGTCTGCTGGAGGATAACGGTGGAGAGGGCTCTGAGAATAGCCACTGGGAAAAGCTGGTGTATAGAGACGAGATCATGGCAGCTTCCTCCGAGGCATCTGGAGGCAAAATCTCTGGTCTGACGCTGGCGTTGTTGGCGGACACCAATTTCTATTACAGTGTCGACACCTCTGTAGCCGATGAGATCGATTGGGGAAGAGGAAAAGGCTGCAACTTCGCTGCTGGGAAGGTTTCAGAGGCGTAGCTTGACTGTTCAGGTCCGAACCCAAACAGCACCTGCGACTACTATGGCCAATACTGGAGGTATTGCCAGACGGAAGGGTTTTCGAACAGCAGGACGATCGAGAAACCCTATTCAAACGCAATCTGCGTCGGAACTCTGACATCCTAGACGTTTGAAATGGGACCACTGGCGCCAGATAGTCGTTGCCTGATGTCTCGTCTGATATCTAACCAGACCTTTTCGCCAAGATGCTTCACTAGCTACTGTGACCAGAACAGCATTATCGTCAAGCACTCAGGTGCAGTTATAATGTGCAGGCCAGGTAGCTGCTATTTTAATGAAGGTGCTGAGCTGAAGATTGGCGACAAGTATTTGGTGAGGTGTCCTTCCAATGTGAGAGCCTTCTGCAGCTACAAGTACTGCGTCAACGACTGCAACAAGCAAGGTATTTGTGTCGGAGGTCGCTGCATCTGTAACACTCCTTTTGCCGGAACAGCCTGCTAGAGATCTTCGAACAGAACATGATATTTTTATTGAGGCCTAGGCTGCGGCTGTAAATTAAGTTCGGGTTGTTGTCTATAAATAATATTTTGAGAATAATCATGAGCATGCACCCAATAATCCGCCTTGCCTTCTTCTTCGTCGTTGCCACCTCTTCTGCGATAGACCTCATCGCTCCGGATGTGCAGACCCGTAACGCTTTACTAACCCAGGATCCCTCCCAGTGATTCCCTTTGAGACAGGAACCATCTCCAAAACGTACACCTTCAACACTTAATTTGCAGTAGTGCCGTTCTTTTCTTGTGCTCTAACTGGCTTCTAAATCCAGACGGCCGTCAGCAACTCCATCGACTTCAGTATAGCAATATCCAATGTTACAAAAACTGGAGTTGAGATTTCGCTCACCACGGCCAGTCTACTATACGCTTAGTTTCGATGCGCAGGCAGCGTAGGGGATCCACTGGAGCTATTCCTGATTAGCCATCCCAGTCCGACCTCAGGCTACTCCACCGTAGCATTCGACAAGACTGAGCTAGTAGCTCGATCTTCGACGACCCACCGAATCATTCAGGCTGTCTTCACCTCTTTCGCCTTGAGTACTGCTGGTAGTGGAGTTACTTTTTCTGGCTCCATCGCCCTCAATTATAACAGCTACACATACATCCAGTAGCTTGGGGGAGCTCTTACTCCGGTTAAACAAACTACCAACGATCCATTCTCCACAGCGGGAGTCGTCAGTGTGAAAACAGGCAACTCAGCCATCACTAAGCTGCAGTTCACTCTAGTATCGATGGCCTTTAGTCCAACCAGCAGCAATCCAACCACAGGGTACGCTATGTTCGGTCCAGCAGTGGGAAACTACGACACTTCCAACACCTACTCCTTCGCCAACATCCTGTCGATCCAGCCGTACACTCGCCTAGAATGGTACTCAGGGATAGATAGCTTTAATCTTCCGTGGACAGGAACCGATAACATAAGCGCCTGGACAGCCGTCATCAACTTTAGGAATGCGACCATTCAGTCTAACTACCCAACGAACTTCAACTCTTTTAAGGCAAAACTCTACAACTTCAAATTATCCTGCCATATTACCTGCAGATCCTGTACGGGGAGCACCTACGACAAGTGTCTATCTTGTTAGTCTTGGCTAACGTTGACCAATAAGACGTGTGCCTGTAGTTAGACTGGAAAATATCCTGATATTAGTGCAGGAAGCTGTAAATCTTGTCATGCATCTTGCGCAACATGCTACGGACCTCTACCAACCAACTGCATTACCTGTCCGGATTGGCTAACCTTCAACAGCGGAGTGTGTGCATGTTCAGTAGCAGCTTAGTACCCAGACACTGTGAACGGCAATTGTTCAGCAGCGTGTAATGCTAACTGTGCCACATGCTATGGCCCTTCAAATACAGAATGCTTATCGTGTACTGCTCCAAACGTATTGTACAGTGGCAAATGTGTTGCTAGTTGTACCTCGGCCCAGTACTACGATACGAATTCATCAACCTGCGTAAGCTGTGCCCCCAGTTGTCTAACCTGAAAGGACGGGACTGCCACAGGTTGTACAAGTTGCCCCACTTGGATGACGATGGCGAATGGCCAGTGTTCTTGTCCGGCTTACTACTATGCCAACAATAACGCTTCAGCGTGCCAACCTTGCAATGCTAACTGCGCTGTATGTACCAATAGTACAGTTTGCACCACCTGTAAGAGCATTTATAGTTTTGTTAGCGCAGGGGTCTGTGGGTGTCCTTCCAATACAAGATACAGCTCGACATGGGGTCGGTGTGCCTATTGCCACTATACATGCGCTACTTGTAGTGGACCTGCCTCCAATAATTGTCTATCATGCATCTCTGGGCTCAGTCTCAAGTCTGGAAATACGTGCGGCTGTTGAGAATGATTTTGAAGTAAATTCAATATCCACAACAATATATTTTGATTAACTATCAGTTGCATTGGATGTCGCTCAGGGAGTCTGAATGCTGAAGCAGTAGATAGAGCGTTAGACCGTTGGTCCAGCCAAACCCTTCCTGAACGACGTACTCACCTCCCTGCCCCCTCTACCCTATCCGATTGGTGTCATACTTCTCGAATATCGCCTGGTATTTCTTCCAACCGCAGTACACTGTAGTCACCCACTTTCTAGCTACCTGCGCCTGTTGATCGTATCGAGAAACCTAGTGAAGCAACCAGACGTTGGGAGCCCAGACGTTCGGAAGGTCCCACTGTTGGCCTGACTGCTCGAAACTGGTTGGAGGGACGACGTTCTACAGGAAGCTCAGGTTGTAGGTTTCGTTGAAGAGGAGCAGAGGAGCCAGCGAGGAAGGGAAAAAGTTTTTAGTGCTGTTGAAGTCGTGGAAGTACTGTCCCTCGGCAATATCCTTGAAGTAGGATTTTCGGAGGGAGTACTTCGAGGTGAAGTTGGCGTAGATGGCTGACTGGTTGAGAGACCTGGCGATTTGGGCGATCTAGTTCTACATAAGGGCCATGTAGGTGTTTAGGTCAGTCGGAACTATCTCGGTCGTTCTTGTAGTATTCAGCCCCTTGACCATCCACCTCGTCGAGAAGTCCCAGCCACTTTCTGCAGCACTCGCAATATTTCTCAGACATTTTACCTTCTGGCTTGCCGTCATATCCTGGGTTAGAGTGTAGTCCTCCCTGTAGGACTATGGCCTCGGGCAAGTGGTCTCAGCGTTGTAGATATTTAAAGTGTAGTTCTTACCTGCGACTGTAATATTGACGCTGTGAGTAGTCATCCAGTAGTCGTGCTCCTTTAACAGGATTGGCAGAGCGTCAGATTCTAGCCTCATAGCCTTCTGTGTCTGGAATGTCATTCTGTAGGCGTTGGCTAGTTCTTTGACCATGAGAGCAAGCAGGGGCGGCTGAGACCGACCCATATAATATATTCGCATACCGTTGGGAATGTAGCCATAAGTCTGGACAACTGAGAAGAAGTTGCGAACGATGGTCTCGGCAGTGGCGTACATTTGGCTTTGGATCAGACCAATAATAATCCAGTAGGTGTCCCAGTAGTAACACTCTCGAAACCGACCCCCGGGAGCAATAAAGGTCTTTCCGTCCATCACCTCCAGTATCGAAGAGCAGTTGTTTTGGCACTGGCTCACCTGCTTCAACTTGCTCAGACTGAATCTCTTAGCCAAGCTCTTCCATTTGGCGTTGATTGCGTAGGCGAACTCTCGAAGGGTGGGGTCGGATATCAGGCTGAACGTTTAGGGCTGAGCAGTCCAGTCGGCGAGTTCGGCCGGTTCGAGTACACTCTCCACATCCACGAAGTTATCCTTTAGGAAGACGTCGACGGTCTGTCTTTTGTAGTTCTGGAGTACAGTATCGAGATCGTATCTCAGAGGCATATCCACGAATGTCTTGCTGTCTTCCAACAGGCCGCTGAGCTGCACTCTTTAGAGGATTTCGCCTTGACAGAAGATGGGATGGGTGCAGACTGAAGCACCGACTGCCACGGCCAGCATCAACAACAAGTAGGTAGGGCTCATTAGGCTGGACTAATTATTAATTGTGCTAAATTAACTCAACCATATTTTATCCCACTCAAACTCAATATTTTCGGCTGATATGGAGCGTGCCTATTTTAACGGGTGTGGATCAGCCATCGTATTATCATTATTAGATATGTAAGACAAAACGCTGATCGAGCCCTTCAACTTGGAAAGAGTGGTGCAGAAGTTGAAGGAGGAGCCGATCACGGAGAAGGCCCTCAAGACCAAGGTAGACAGAATCTACCACCTGAGCCCTGACACTGAGGAGAGCAACCTGCCGGATGTGGCTGAACTTTACCATTGGATGTTCGTCTTCAACAGGGGAGCAGACTTCAGATAGCACTTGCATGGAGAGAAGCTCCAGAGGTAAATTGTGAGTGACGTAGGTATTTCCTGGAAGACTTTCTGGCCAACGCAGTCAAGCAATTGATCTTCTGTAAAAGTTTCAGGCTCCGCGAACTCATGGCGCTCACCGAACAGATATTCATCGAGATTCTGGACTTCATCATCAGAATGTTTGACGAGCTGGACAAGTATCCGAAGGTCCTCAATGCTGCCAAATTGTGCCTCGACCAAAATCGATACTTCTACCGCACCAACTTCCAAGCCTCCTTCCTTCACCTCGTACACAGTGATTAATTCAGCTCCGTGAGCCGACCGATGAGGAACGAAGGCAGAACCAGATATTTGTTGAAACTCTGAAAGAGAATGGTCAGGTCGACGCTTTGAAGGTGGACACATTTACGGGGTGCAGTATGTGGAGTAAAGCCTCTATTAATAGGGTCAACACAAATGTTCTGGCCATTAGCTACCTGAACGACCAGAGAACTTCGGACCGTTCCATTTCAAAATCCAACATGTAAATATTCCCGCTGGGTACCTTCACAAGTGAGGATAGTTTCGACTGGAGACTCAGAATAAAGGCTGGCGATAAAGTCGACTATGCTGTGATGGCCGGCATTTGGAAGTGCATGGTAGTGTAACAAGTATTAGCGCTGGACGAGGATGGACAGAAGATATTCAAACTGGGACTCAATACTATAGGGGATGAGCTGTAGTGGGTGAGCTCCACCTCGCCGAACATCCAGAAACCCAGGCTATTCTCCACACCGGAATCCGACGGCTACTAGCTGCCTGGGTGCAGACACATTGCAGAGGACATATTTAAGGACCACAACGATGTACTGCTAGCGCCCCCTGGCTTTAATTAGATTGTAATTTGCAGGCCGTAGTGGAAGTCCCTCGGAATATTGTGTTTAGTAAAGCACTTGCACTCTAGAGGGTTCTTCGATCTGGTAATGAAAAGACTGTTGAACCAGACCCAGATCGCCCCTATCGAAGTAACCATAGAGCTGGTAGCTATCGTAGGCTCTTTCGCCAAGCTATTCCACAGGAACTTCGCACTCAACCTTCTGCCATAATTTGTAAGCGCAGTCATAACCAACGTCCTTAGGAGTCCGTAGATCAACATCAGAAACTTCTCGAAGGAAAGGATGGAGATTTTGTTTGCATCTCTAAATGAGTTTTTAGCGAGAGTCGAAAGTCCCCTCAAGAGGAAGAAGAAGTTCTTTCAATTCCAGTCGGAGCTGGCAGTGATGTTCTTCGACTCCAACTTCCTGGATAGAAAGCTCAACAGTCTCTCGATAATCACTGACCTGATTAAGAGCATCAAGATGACCGAAGGATGTACGGAGGAACTCAAGAATATTTAAGGATGGATCACAAGCAAGAACATCATTGGTCGGCTATACCACGAAAGTTCCCACCCTGAACTAATAAACAGGTCGTCTGACCTCCTAAAAACCTACCTAAGCTCCGACCCTCCCATCGAAACACTGGACCCCTTGCTGTAGCTGAGTGAACCTATTCTGAAGCTGGTAGTGGACAATATCCACTATCTTCCTAAACCATTTTTGAAGAAGGTGGCATAAAAGATAGTCGCCAAAGATATGCCTGTCGATCCCCTGAGTACGCTGGTAATAGTGAAGGTAGTGGGCGGGTATGAGACATGGCTGCTGGATAAGGGAGGGGTTGGATGGGTGGAAACTGTGCGATAGAAGACTGACAGAAACCCAGACATCGTACAACTACTGAAGTACCCCTTTGCCATCGTATCCAAGATGTTCCTGCAGATCGTTCGATCGGAAATTAAGTTCATCAACTCTTTCCTGAGACAAGCGTTGGAAATAGACTACGCACAAACAGTACTCAACGATCCAACGATAGAAGCATACAAGAAAGTGGAGTTCCTCCGTCCTTACTACAAATACACCACAGTCATTAATGAGCATAGCATGGATCAAATCGACTAACTGTGGGGACAGATGATGCAGGCGCAGAATCCAGTCAAGCACATGTTCGATTTGTTCATAGAGCTGCTGGAGCAGGTGGAGCCTCGTATCTACCACCGATTCTATGCGAAGCACTTCAAAGAGGTCAAAGACCTGAAGGAGGTCTCTCCGTTAAGCTTCCAGGTGATGAAAAAGGTCATCAAGCACATCAACGATACTGAGGAAAGTGACGATACCACCAATACGGGGCTGCAGGAGCTTATGACCCTGATATTTGAAAACGACAACTTGCATGTAATTAAGATAGCGTTGGAACTTCTGGGACAGACGATTGACAAGAGCAGCCAGGAAGACGTGAGCATACTGAAGGAGGGGTTCTTGGAGAAGTGTCTCGCTCGGCTGTACGAAGGCAACTACGAAAAGTACCTATCCATCCTCGGAAGCATTCTCAATGAAAGTGAGAAGCACGGTAACGCCAACCTATCCCCACTGAGCCAGCAGATCCCTGCTGAGAAACTTACCTTCATCGTGAACAACCACTTCAACGAACTAAGGACCAGGCATTTCCTGACTGTTGACTCCAACATCACTCTGTATGAGCTTCGGCACTAGATAGGTAAGCTGGTCAACGGTTATGGCCATGAAATTAAACTTTTGAGTGGGGACAAGTTAGTAGATGAGCACTTGAACGCCCTGACGCTCGATCAGATGGACCTGAGAAGCCCCTTGCAGGCATCCAAGAAGCACAGAATAGAGAAGGTAGAGCTAATCTCCCAAGGAGCGTTGGTACCCGACGCAGTGAAGATACTCCAGATGATTTTCAGCGAGTATAGCAGTGGAGGGCTGATGTCCAAGAACGACTGCAAGAGACTGCAGAAGAAGATCAAGTCGGACTCCCTCTACTTTTCGGAGAATAAGGTCAACAAAATATTCAACGCGTTTGATGCTGACAAGGACGACCATTTGACCCAACAGGAATTCGTGAGCTACTACGAAAATACTGCGAAGATAAAGCCGATCAGCGTATGGAACTGTTTGGAGTCGCTGGGGTACAGGTAAGACCTCAAAATACTTACTGACGAGCCGCTTCGCCAACCGGACCCAGTTACTCTGCCCAGGTACTCCCTGGTCAAAAACAGCAAGTTTGTAGGTCTCCTGTTCAGACTTCTTAAGGAAAGCAGACCAGTGGCTGAGTGTGCCTGGAGGATGCTGTTGAGGCTGCCGATTTCTGATGAGCCTGTAGAGTTAGATCTCACGAACACCTACCACCTAAGGTACTGGCTGTACTTGGTCGATGCTGGCAAATACGATAAGGTTCTAACTGACGAGCACCTTCTCAACATAATGGCTCTTGAAGATGAGACGCTGGCGATTGGGCTCAAAGTGGTCGAAAAGCAGAGCATGGAGATTGGCTCCGAATCATTCAGTAAGTTGATTTCCAGAATAGAGGCCCTCCACCTATCGTAGAAGCTATCCACGTACTCCAAGGCAGTACTGAAGTTTGCCCTGCAGATAATCGCCTCAGCAGTATAGGGGCAACACAGGCTACAGGAGTAGTTTCTCAGGGACAACGCACGTTTTTAGAAACTGTTCATATCGGGGCTGATGACCAGCAACTCAGAGCTAAGGTCGATTTACACATAGGCAGTGGCCAGCATGTTCCTAGCCTTCAACAACAACCTGCAGCTCTTCGGTATGTTGTTCAACATGATCTACAACAACTTCCAAAAATGCAACAAGCAGGAACTATCGCCAGACTACTTCAGTTTGTTCAGCAGTGCGCTGGAACTGGCTAGGAACTCGAACATGTTGGAGAAGCTGGGAGGAGACACCCTACTGACAACAATAGTCAGTGTGTTCCAGGAGCATCGGTCGTTGGAGAAGAGCCTTAGTTCTCAAGAGGATTACGTGGCTATTGGATTTATGAGGCTTATTGGAACCCTGCTGATAAAGTCCACTCAGCTGCCTGGTTTTATGGTGTTCCTATTCACTAGGTGCCTGTTCCCTGCTTCTGGAAGTCCACACGAACTGAAGAGCAGCACCTCACGGAAGGAAGCCTACGACCTGATAATTAGGATGTGCTAGAATGACCCTCAGCAACTCGACGAGCTATTCAAATCGGGACTCAAAGACATATCCAAGTTCATTGCCTCGGTGAAGACCTCCTACTACTACTTCAAAGAGTTCAGGTCGGAGCACGGTTACGCCGGCATCAGGAATTTGGGTTGCATTTGCTACATGATATCGATGCTCCAGCAGTTCTACCTTACTGTTCCCTTCAGGTATCTGCTACTCATGGCGCAAGATGGAGCTGAAGAAAACCTGGTGAAGTACGGGGGTCGCAACATTGACGACAACATTCTCCACCAACTACAGGTCATGTTTTCGAACTTGGAGCTCACCTAAAAGCAGTAGTTCAACCCTGAAGATTTTTGCTTCGCCTTTAAGGATATCTAGGGCAACCCCATAAATGTCGGAGTGCAACAGGACGCCCAGGAGTTCCTCAACATGCTGTTCGACAGACTGTAGCAGAGTCTCAAGCATACTCCCTTCAAGCATCTGATAGACAGAATTTATGGGGGAAAGTATTGCAATGAGTTTGTATGTAGTTCCTGTAAGCATGTGATTGAACGGCACGAAAACTTCAACAGTCTGTCCTTGGAGGTGAAGGGTCAGCCGAATATCCACAAGAGCTTCGAAAAGTTTATTACTGGAGAGATCATCTCGGACTACAAGTGTGACAACTGCCAGAAGAAGACCGATACCTCCAAGAGATGCCTAGTGTCGGGTTTGCCCAACTATCTGATTCTGTACTTGCAGAGGATTTGCTTCAATTATGACAAATTCGAAAACGAAAAGATAAACACCAAGTGGTAGTTCCCACACCAGCTCAACGTTTACGACTACACTATCGATAAAGTCAAGGGAGTGCCCAGCTCCAACCACTACGACTACATCCTTAAGGGTATCGTTGTCCATATCGGGACCGCTGAGTTCGGACATTACTTCAGCTACATCAAGACGGATACGGGCACCTGGCTGGAGTACAACGATTAGAAGGTAAGGGAGTTCGATCCAAA
>JAOXNN020224642.1:0-14032 GCA_028571205.2 Hydropsyche betteni
TATGTTATCGTATTTTTATAATCAAATATTCTATCTATTATCAGAATACAATACTGTCCTTTACTACTGCAAGGGACTTCTCACTGAGTTTCATGTTGGCTCTGTTCTCGCATAATCCTGTGATCTCTCCAAGCTATCTGGGTGATCTCTCTAAAGTGTTAGACTGTTACGATTTAACTACGGTTCTTTAGGATACCTCTGTAATTAGTCTCTAGTTGGAAGGTGACCTACTCTTCTGTGCGAATATCAACAAATCGGATTCCCATTTGATTTTCTGTTGTAGCCCCTATTTCTAATGTTGGAGGGAACTAACCTTGTTGAGGGAGTCTGAGTATTGGCGACGCAGCTAAACTATCTCGCTGTTGGCGAGTCTCAGTTTTTCCATGTATTAGCTCTCTACAGATATCAGTTGATTTTTATAGTCGGTCTGCTATCTCGTCAGTCTCCCACTCAGCTCTTAGTTCAGCTGTAGGCTGTTGTTAAGTTTCTATTGTAGAACAGTATTCTCCTCTTTTAACAGGATTGTGAGTTTTAGGGCCGCAGAGAGCTCCTTCTGCAGTATACTATCATCATCAAGAAGGTTGTGGAGCCTTTGTAGTTTGTCATAAGCTTTGTCGTAGAGTTGTTTGAGTGACTGTGTCTTCACCAGAGGGAATAACTCCTCCAAGTTGGTCTAGATTGTCCGGGCAGCTGTCCTGTGATGTTTACGGAGGGAGGGATCTCTGCAACTATCGATACTTTCTGTGATTTACTGGGTGATAGACTGAAGTGCAGAGTGGATAAGCTGCTACTTATTGGTACCGTTAAACTTCATGTTATAATTACTGATACTAGCTCGAAACAATGAGACTATTTAATATAATGTTTATTAATCCACAACACTTAATTGGAGGGTGTATTCCCCATTTTTAATTACAATTTTGAAATTTGATATGATAAGCGTGGATAGAGGCCGCAGGAAGTAGGACATCATCCTTGACATCGGTTACTAACAAACCAAGGTGGGGGTTAGTTGCGATAAAGTCCCCCGCAGAACCATTCGAACTCTAAATCTGTTCAAAACGTAGAGATTCGACACGACGTTCGAATGCAAGCTCTAATAGTTTTTATACAAGATTTTCTATGCATAAATCAACTACTCGCCGAGCGAAAAGACTGTGATCATCGTTGAGAATATCAACACTAATCGTGGCATAATTAGCGCTCTTGCCAAAGTTAATGTGTTGTCATTTAGGTGCTCTTCTAGAAGTTTGGGATTGCTAAGCTGGAGCTATGCCTTAGTTGTGTAACTCCCATCTATTGTACGGGAAGATATTCGGGGATAGTTATTTCTTCGGGGTATAACTTCACCTAGATTATGGGCATCTACTAAGGTAAATGTATTGTGAGTTCAGGGTATCCCCTATCGAGAGAATTTCAGTGCGTGAATATTGGATCGAAATAAGTGAGTAACAAACTGCGAAAACTTATCTGTATTAACAATATGGAGGTTAGAGAGGACCAGATTAAGGAGGAGTCGCTTCTAGACCTTAAGATTGCTCATGCCAATATCCCACCGAAAAACTAGACACAGACAGTTATCCTCTTAGATAAACTAAAACTCAAATTTTCAGAGGCGTATGTGATGTTCGACAGTTATTTCGGAGATTTCGATAACTAGTAGCCCAATATAGCCTACTCCTTCCTTGAGACTCTCAATAAAATAAAAGAAAAAGGCTGCCTTCAAAAGATATGCTCTAATGTTGTGTTTGCAGGAGGTATATGGCATGTCCGAGGGTTCAAAAACCTATTTAAGAAGCGTCTGTTAGAGCTACTCTTCCATCCCAACTTCGAAAGACTTCGAAACATTCGATTTTAGGATAATTCAGGCACCGAAACATCTGTAGGGATTCAGTAACTGCTAAGTAAGAGACTATTAATGAAGGATTTAGTTAGGTACCGTTTAATGCGATTGATTTGCCCTGGGTGGGGACCTCCATCGCCTCATCTCTTTCTAATGTAGAACACTTGAGCACTACAAGAGAAGATTATTTGAAGAATGGGTTTACTGAGAAAGTCATGTGGAGTTATTTCTTGGGGGATTGATGAGTTTAAAGTAAATACCTAAATTGTAGTTTATTTATTCTGTATTTTCGAGACTAAATTATCTAATGATATACTTTTACAATCAAAATATCAATTAAACATCACCCTAGAACATAAACAAACTCTTAATTACTCTACTCTTCATAAATTAGTGATAACATACTTATTTGCACTACGAATCAACTCACTTCTTTGAGTTATATCCTCCACTGAAAGGGTTGAACTGCTGGAAAGAGTCGTTCAGCATCTTAAACAAATCTGGCATGTTAGCTTGTCGAGGATCGAATCCAGCACCACCAACATTGTAGTTGAATGCTGAGGGTGGAGGAGCCTGCCCCATGAAATTGCTGCAGGGGGGTGGACCCACGTACGATGGAACAGTCTTATTCTGTTTTTATTCTGGTCGCATATCGGGGAAGTTGGGTGAATTAAAGCCTCCTCCTCCCTTATGGTTCTTAATGCTGTTTTACAGATCTTAGGCAGCTACCTTCCTAGCGAAGACAAAGTCCTATATTCCGCAAGTTAGTTTGGAGATGAAGTCATTCAGCTTGGTATAGAAGGCACTTGCCTGTTGCATTTCCCCGTACAATTGGGAGATTTAATTGAAAGAGCCAATGATTTTCTCGAAGTCTCTCTTGCTGTTGTCCTGTTCTTTGTTCTGACTGTTGAGAGTGAGGGCCATCGCTGAGATCTGGGCGACCTAATCTTTGACTGTTTTACTCTGAATAAGATGCGAAGTACTTAGGCGTTGAACTGTCCTATTAAGGATTAGACGTTCTAGAAAATTGTCTTGAAGATTTCCTACTTACTTTTAGACTGAGCTAAAGCCTAGTTGGCAGCCTTGGGATAGTTGATCTTCTGGAGTTCATGCATAATGTCAAGGCCGAGTTTTGTGAGGGTCTCTCGATGCTGCCTAAGCTTTTAATTTTTCTCTTTCAGAGCATTAAGCTCACCCTTGTGGTCCTCCACGAACTTAGCTGCTTGAGCTTGGGGTAGCTGAGCTGCGATTGCTTCATCATTAGAATTGAGAACTTCAATAAAGTTGTTGTTTTTATTGTACTTTTAGAATATCTTGTCGTCTACCCCCTTAGCGATCTTAAATTTCCCCTCAAGATCTATATTATTCATTTAGTACTCTCGACGCTCTTGTAATACTCTGGGTTCAGCTGGATACTGGGTGGCCTTGACCAGTTGTTTCCGTAATAGGACCTCTTCTGATTGTCAAAGTTCTCCTAGTCTTTTAGAGTTTGCCTGAGGTTTTGGAAGCATTGTGAACAGTTATTCTGGTTTTCCTTCATAGTCTTAAGCTACTGATCAAGTTTCTGTTTTCCTCCTTTCTTTCTGATTTCCAGCAATTTCTATTGTAAAGCTTTGGGAATACTTTCTAAATAACTCAATAATTACTTTGAGTATCTGGTCCCTGGATCTGCAGGAAGAAGTTTACATAGGAATCGTTGTAAGCTTTCTACATTTCTTCATCAAGTTTCTTCAAACTGGATTAGAGAGCTGTTTTTCGGCTGGAGGCGAAATTAGAGAGTTCGAGGGACAGCATATATGACTAATCGGACATCAACTTTGAGAACTATCCTTCGTTTTATAATACAAGATTAGGAGGGGCAACTATCTTAGCAGTCCATTCTTTAGGTAATTCGTCGGCAGGTGGTAGATCGGCTTCCTTGAGCTCTGGTTGCTTGTAAATTTGGGCGTTTCTTTAGATGTTTTTGGCCAGACTGACTTTGAGCTCAGTTTGCATCTGTAACAGCTATTGTTTTCTGGTTTTATTGGCGTTGAATAAAGACTCGACACTGGGGTTTTTAAGACCAATATCCAGCAATCTTTGGGCCTTCCTCTCGTAAGCTATTACAGTTGTTATTTTGCTGGTGTCTTCATCGAGAAGATTAGAATAGTATTTAGCATATCTAATGTTAGTTGAGACGTCGAAGTAAAGGGATTCAATATATGCTAGCGAAAGCAGCTAAGTTTTTGTAGTGTCGCTCATTCCCGACGGTTGAGTGAAGAAGGCAGAAGCTGTAGAATAGGCCTTAAAGAAGTATTTGGCAGCAGCAGCACTAATAGTAGCTATTTTATTGATTCCGAACTTATACTAATTCTCTTTGAATACGTTGAAGAGGTTCTTGTAAATTAATCCCATCGACAGGTCTTCCAGCATATCTAAATGAGCAAATTGGGTATCATTGAAGGCCACCTGGCTGAACTCTCCATAAAACTTTTCTTTCATTTACTTGAGAAGGTGTACAGCGTATTTAGCTTTAGTTGTAGAATCCTTCTTGGCCGAGTCGAGTTCAACTTCAGAAAGTTTAAGAGATCGACTGAAGTAGATGATGGCCAGGTTGTAGTAGCAGCAGAATACATCGAAGAGGATGTTGTTCTTAGCGAACTGGAGGGTGTGCTGGAAGGAGTCGAACCACGTGAGGCTGACACCCTGAACTGCCATTCCTCGATTGGGATCCCAGTTGAAGCGTTTCAGTATGATAAGAGCATACTTGGTATAAGCAGAGATTAGCTAGGCTGCTTTGTCCAGCTACTCGTCGGCGGCGTCATTTCGCATATTTACAATAGTGGCTTTGTTTCGGAGACCGTTCACCTTCTCCAGGAGAGGCTTGAACCCATAGGCTGTCTCCATATCGTAGGTATGTTCCAGATACTTGACCAGCTGTTCTGAGAAGGAGGCTGGCTGACTCACCTTCAGACTATACGATACCTTCATAATGAATTTATATTCTTCGGCTTTATGCTACATATAAACCTGCAATGCCTCAACGTTATACTGGCTCCACGTTCCATATTGTAAATAATGTGGTACGTCAGAATTCTTTTCTTCAATTGGAACCGTCTCGTAGAATGATTAGCCTACATACCTTTTTAAGAATCTTTAAGGTTCCGAAAAATTTAGAAGCTTAATTAAACTCAGCCCCATTAGAAAAGGGGGGAAGAACTACCCTTTTTAAATTTGATAAATTGATGTAGCCTTATTTGCATAGCAAACCTAATAAGCTTAATATTTGTACAATTAGAATGTAAAAGACAATATTTCATAAGGACATTAATTTATTAGCAGTGCCAATAATGAGAATCTCAGAAATAATCTTAATAGCTTCCGTATTCTTCATAGTGTACTCCGCAAGGCTACAACAAACCCACAACAACCTCGTAGTAACTGCCAGGAGAGGTTCAGACAACCAGCTACGTTTCTACTTCGGGAGATACCTCTACCGGTTCAGAGGACCATTCTCTCTCATATGCAATAAGGGTATGGAGGTACCCTGCGAAACCTAACACCAATGTTAGATTCTACTTAGGGTGTACTCCCAGCACTGCAACACTATTCACGCTACAGACAGAGTATCTTGATGAATGGGTTGGTTTATATATTACAGTCAGTATGCATAAAATGTCAAACTATCTACAGTTGTCTGATACTGAGGGAGGATTTATCGAGCTTAGCCTTTGTCAGTACCTCCTCTAATTCCTTCCTCAATTCCTATTCGAAGCGCTTATCGTTGAATTATGCTTTAGATTAGGAAGTTTTGGCTTTGCGTTGGCGATGGAGCTGAGCCTGGTGTTTGGTATATTTGAGCTGAATTAGAGGGTGCTTACCAGTTACTACCACTAGCTTAGTTGGATTTTGGGAACTCTGTAGATGGATTTTAGAAGAACTTCTCCATCGAGAGTGAGGCGATCCTGCTTAGATGCCAACTGGAGGCTCCGGTTGGTGGAGAATGAATGTTTCCGAAGGTGCATTCTGAGTTGTAGGTAGAATATCTGCAGTAAAAGCACTTTTTAAATCTGAGTTTAGGATAGGTTTTGGAGTGCCCTTGTCGATAGTATCAGATTATTAGATGGGAGTGCCATCAAAATGTACTAGTCGTCCTTAATTACTGCAATCTTGATCTATTTTTAGCTATTGCTCAGTTATTTAACATTATTCCCTACGATCTGTAACTTTACCTTCATTTGAGGACTCAGCCTGTCGACTTAAACTCTCTATCCGAACTGTTTGACATAGAGTTAGGCCATTTTGTCACCATTTCTCTCATCAATCTATTTGTCCAGGAAAAGGATAAACTTTTTATTAGTGATCTCACTCTTCCACACTTACGTTCCTGAATAGACGTTGTACAGCCATAGCCCCCCACCAACAACCAACGCTAACAAAATTAGAGGCTTTGAGTTGAACTTCGCATACTCCACAAATGCGTTGTGAGTATGGGGAGTGTTCTCAATACTCTCCAGCATTTATTTCAGTTTTCGATCCTCCTGTTGTTTTTTTAAAGCCTCCCTATAATCATTCTAAGGGTTGTTCTGAAACCTATATGTATTTTGCACAACTCCCAATACAGATCTGAGACTCTTGAGCCTTGTTGAAAATGATATCATTAAAGTTGTTAACGTAACGCCCATTATTCACATTATTCGCTTTGTTACATTGCCAATCCTAATCGGGGTTTCGGCATAAACACCCCACTAGATGCTCTCTGTCTGGCAACACCCATCAGTTTTGGATGGTGACTGTTAATAATGGATAATAGAAGCCAATCTAGGGTTTGTCGATATACTCATTGATCAGATTCTTGATGCTTCCATCCTCTGCCCCATCCTCCATACCCTCCATATCCACTGCCCCATCCGTTACCCCAACCGCTTCCATATCTGCCCCATCCTCCTCTTCCCCAACCTCTTCCCCAGCTACCTCTGCGCCATCCTCTTCCCCATCTATGAGCTGAGTTACAAAATTTCTTACCGTGGCTCTGCTGTTCAGATGAAGTTTCGGTGTATACACAGCTCAAAAGTGCCAAAACTAGTAGTAAAGCTAGAAGTTTGCTCATTTGAATAGTTAATATAATATCTTTTGGACTTTCAAACCAGTTTTATTGCATGACTAATTTTCACAGCTTATTTTTCTTTCTAAATGCTTAATTGCCAACTAGATTGCTATCCAAATGAAGATGCTCTTAAATGTTACTAATTGAAACGGTGGGAAGGGTTAGCCATTAACGGTTATCAATTAATATCTAAAATCTACCTCTAAGTAGTCAACCTTATATCTTGTCTTTTATTCTAGCATTAATAAAGTTTTCTGAACACTCACCATGAATATGCCTGTAAGCATCCACTACGATCTCGATCAAACCCCAGTGGATAACCCTCAGCAGCACATCAAACGCCGAAATTTAGGTGGGGTTTCCCTGTTCATATACTCCAACTACTTTCTGGTACCCAAATCCCTAACGTGAAGATTGATCCCAACACCCTAATCACAGGACTGAAGTCTCGGTTGTACATCGACAAAGCCACCGTCAAGGTTCACCAATGCGATAAGAGTGAGCAGGTGATGGGCCCTGAGAAGAAGATGGAGTTTAGTGCTTTCCTTGGGATTCTTCCGGTGTTCAGCCTCCATTTCCTGGTGTTTGTGGAGTACGTTAAAGACCCTATAACCATCCACAAACACTAAATCTACTAAGTATACGGGTTAGCTTACGTTCCAGTAGGAAATGAGCGAGATTACTAGAAGCATCCCCGATGGTAGTAGGTATTGAACTACCTGAACTATCTGAAAAACTCTCTGATGCATGAAGGCTACTATTTCAGCTTCACCTTTGATCTTAGCACCTCCAAAATTAAACAAGCGTAGGGATATCCGAAGAATTTTAAGTTTTGCTGGAACTCCCATCTAGCTAAGAATTTTCTGGGTATTGACGAAAAGGGTTGGATGCTGAGTTTCATTCAGGGATTTGTGAGGGGATTTAGTCTTACCATCCAGGGTAAAAAACTAGAGTATTTCCTTATTAGTAGGCGATCTTGGAGGAAAGGAGGAACCAGGTACAACTCTCGAGGTATCAGTATGAAAGGGAATGTAGCCAACTTCTGCTAGACTTAACAGCTTATATTCCTGGATAGTTACTGTTGTTCCCATCTCCAAATTAGAGGTTCGGTGCCTGCCTTCTGGAAACAAACAGGTGTATCAGCTACCGTAGAGTTCACTTAGAAGTACCTCTGCCTTAATTGAGTCGGGAGAATAATGTAGCAGCATTCAGAAAGCACTTCTACAAAATGAAGGAGCTTTATGATAGGGTGTTATGTGTTAACCTACTGGCAGGAAATAAACCGGAGGAGCACCAACTAACCCTCTATTTTTAGTAGCTAGTAAAGGAAGAAGAACTGAATTCTGTACGATACTAATACTTTGATTTTCATTAAGCGTGTAAAGGAAACCGTTTTGATAATGCTAATGCCCTGGTATACAAATTAGCTGCTATCAACTAGTACTTCAAGTTTTATGCGTAAGACCTGTAGAATAATAGGGTGATACTGACACAAAGAGGAGTATTCCGTACTAACTGTCTGGATTGCCTAGATAGAACGAACTTCGTACAGACCAAACTAGCTGTACACATGTTAGAGGTTATCCTCAACTAGTTGGGAATTGACGTATCATAACGAGGACTAGGCAAACAATCGCTAGTGATTGCACTGGATGACGCTCAATCTATGGATCCTCTAGTTGTCAACCTTAAAAACATCTGGGCTGATAATGGTGATGCCATATCGATCCACTATACAGGAACAGGGTCAACCCATACAAAGTACAGTAATTTAAACTCAGTATTACTCGAACTGGGAAGAGAGATCTTTATGGGATGGTTGAACACGGCATGAAAACCATAACTAGATTCTACAACCAGAACGTTGATGATACTTATAAGCAGGAGGTGATTGATCTGCTCATTGGCTAGCATACCTAGACACTGAATTTGAGGTAGTACGAGGATAGAATGAAATCAGTGGTAATAACTACCAATGACTGACCACTCTCTCTTCAATTAGATGATATAGTTAATTAATTAATTAGATGTTTAGTTGGGTGTCTCCGAATCCAACCAGCACACCTTTGCTGGATTAATCTGTTATTTTAGAGTAGTTGGGTGGAATGGTGGGAGGGAATGAAGCTGAATATAATTTTTTGTGTGTCCGAAACTATTGTGAATTTTCGATATTTGTTCCATCAGAAAGGTGTGGTGATAATATGATTATTATTTCTCAAATGGACCCTTATGTTAATAGGCAAATATGCCTCATCAATCTCTAAACCAACCAACAGGACGTATTCTACGCTTCCTTAGAAAACATTCATGGCCAGCTCAACCTACACAATGTCATCTCTGATTTCAACTCCTCCAAATCGACCATCTTAAAACGCTAGTTCTCACTCGACCCTGCCCAAAGCCAAAAGCTAACTGGACCGTATCTACTGACTCCCCCCTTTTTCATGAACAACCCACTGATAGTGTACTACCGGTAACTGGCCGAATTCGATATCGAAGAGCTTCATGATAACAAAAAATAACGCAATAAAGAGAGAACGATCAGAGAAGTCATTCTAAGCATTAAAAAGTGGAGATCCTTTCATAAATCAAAAATTAATGGGGCTCGAGTGAGTTTGGCTGAAGCCGCGGAGATGGTTGGAATGTCGAAGAAGAGCTTAGACGACTATTTCTGTCAGCTGCGGCTAGGTGAGCAGTACGAATTCGATTTCAAAAGCCATCTAGATAGCAAAATCGGTGTACTGAGAGCTTTTGTAAAGAGTAACAGACCGAAAAGCAGACGTTCCAATAAGAACTAAAAACACCCTAAGACTCTTAGGATAATTGAGTAGATGGGGGATGATGATGCCCCCATCAAAAGCGAGCTAGCCTCCGACGAAAACTCATAGAAAAGAGCGGAAAGTTAAATGAATAGCGTATTTACGTAATCTTCCCAGAACACATAACAGAATCAGGATACAGGGATGACACCCATGGAAAAGCAGCAGGAAGAGTAGTTTGAGAACCAGTTTTTCCAGCTGGACGCCATCCTTAATGAGCCTGTGGATCCATTCGTTCAGTACGTAGCTCGGGACTATCGAGACTTCAAAAAGAAGGACTACGGACTATATGATAATGCAATGGTGGAAGAATAAGCATCAGAACAGACAGAGTTTATGTGGTGACACTCGCTTAAACTTAATAATATCAAACTGAAAATATACAGCAGAGGGAGTTTGTTATTGTGTTGAGGGTTTAGAAGGAGAATACCTAGCCTTGCGATCCAGGGGCACTGCCCACTGTAAAAACTAGCATTCCATCCTTAATTTTAATTTTTATTAGCACCTATTGGCCTGTAGTCACTCCAGTGTTAAACCTAAACAGACCGAAGAGTTGCCGTTCGCCTTTGGATCCCTTCCCGTCAATTAAATTATGGATGTATTTTCTGATATCTGCCAACTCTTGAATGATCTATTTATCGAAAGGACAGAGTTGAGATTTAGCTTTGATCTCCACTTTCGCCCATTTCTTAACAAATAGAGTTAGGGGTACACCCTCGAAATCCCCATAATGGAGGAAGGCAATAGGCAAATAGAACCTACTCTTAATAGGTTTTGAAATTTAAACCTCGTATTCAATGGTAAACTGGATGGGAGGCCCAAGTAAGTGAGTTGAGTGTTTGTACGCTTTCAGGAAATTACGACCCCTCAGAGTCTCTTTATTGAATACTGGTTGTGTCTCATTTTCGAATTTGAATGTGAACTTTAGTAACTAACCTTTAATTTTATTGCCAAGATGTATCTCCAATTCCAAATCTTTGGGTCTTTTCTCATACACCAGACCTAACTGTAACTCAGAGTTCTGCCAGATGATCCATCTATTACGTAGGCAGCTCATCTTCACATTATAAACATATTTGGGATCCCCCAGCTACTACCCAGTACTATACAGTTTGGATAGCACCTAGGAGTAGAGTTAGGTCTGTTTGGTCTATACTGCAACCTCACTAACTATCTGGGAGAGCTGTAGTGGTCTACTATCAACTTCGATATCCTTCAGCTATTTTTATATTTATTAGAGTTTCTAATAAAGCTAGGTTTACTATTTGGTGGGGAGGTCTTCCTATTCTGCAGCCAGTCCGTTTCTGACATCCTCTATCAGTTAGAGTTTCTACTGCATAGTCTTTTCCAATGTTTTAGTCAGTTACTATTGGTATCTTGATAGTTATTGGAACCTCTGGTTTATCTTCAATGCTGAGTTAGACCCTGCAGTAATGTTATCATCGATCTGTTGGGTAACACAGGTCATTTATAGCTATTTTTCTGATACTCTAATAGCCTAATACCTAAGTTTCTCTATGCTCTGCTTGTAGTATTCTATCTGAGCCTTCGCTGCGTCTATCTCGATCGCCAACTGTTCTGTAACTGGTAGGTCTTGCTATTAATATCGCTTGAATGTGAAGAAATTAGCCTATCGTGGTGATCCCGTAAGATTTGGAAATCCTCTGCCATCCACATCATACATTCTGGGAGCTTCACCTCCAAAGCTTATGTGGCTCTGACCCATATTAGGAGTATCGTCTTTTGATTTAGGGTAGATGGGGAAATTACCCTCTGCTGTTCTCGATCCAGTCGGTGGTTTGGGTATTTAAGCTGGAGCGGGAGTAGTTGGGGACGGTGGCTCCTGCCTTTCCAATCGGGACTGGCTGCTAGGCTAGTGTTTCAAACTAACCGAAGCTTAGAATGGATTGAACATGAGTTCTTCAACCGGAACTCTCTGCCTAGTAATATCCTTCGAAGGTTACTACGAGACTGATTGTGTAAATGGGTTCATAGCGGAAACCTCAAACCCTTTCTGCATCATCTCCTTAGGATTAAAGTTGGGCACATCATTCATAACATACCTATCCTTCTCCATTTTGGCTGCCTCAAAGTCCATAAAATCATCAAAATCGAACACCTCCTTATCCTTCTTAGTGATGTCAAGATCGATAGGATTGTCGAAGCTGAAGCTAGACTTATTTTCATCTGAGTTCTGTTGAAAGTTGGACATTTAAATATTATGGTATTGAGTATGAGGTGATATATTGGAGATGAAAGCCAGTTAGTTAAGACTGCTACTGTAGTATAGTGGCTATTACTTCAGATTGTGGCTCTGATAACCCAGGTTCAATTCCTGGCAGTGGCAGTTTTTTATTTTTTCAGATTATTCCACCCCAAGATCAAACTAACAACCCAACTCATTCAACTTCCAATACTATATGATTTTATATGAAAGTAGCTATTTTTAATTGATCTTTTACATATCAATTGGTTTTTTTCTCTGTTGTAGGCTTGAGGGGTTCTGGGGCTTTGGCTCGGACACTTCCTCCAGTTCCAACTAAATACAACAATGCACCGATAATTCCTAGTGAGTTGACGAATGCGTTTAGAGTGCTCTCTGAACTATCATAGTGTGGGTTTCTCATTATCAAAGTGTACAGTAATGTCCCTGAATTAATCATTCATTACCTAGGAGTGCGAAAAATGCGACTGCTCTGCTATGCTTGACGATGAGGATGACTGAAATACCTAGCAGTCCAACAATAACAAAACGTATGTTCTGAGCATGTTCAATGAGAAGGGTTAGGATGTTGGGTGGGATAAACTTGTAGTGTCTGATAACGTTGGAGAAGTTGGTGTTGAACCTATTGATGGTCTCGTTGTGATGGAAGAGGGAGTAAGCTGTGAAGAGAATGGCGGATACCAGGATGGTCCTGCCTAAGAATGCTAACATTTGTTGTATAATTTGAATATCTACGTGTCGCATGCTATTTCAAATGCATAGTGCTATTATATACCCATAAGACACACTAAAGTTATCACAGTTATTAACTCAATATTTGTTGCGTAAACGCTCTTGCTTAACCTCCTGCACTAGTTTCTTTAGGATTAGCTATTATTTCTACTTTTACATAGCGAAACCAGCTTGTTCGGCCTGTTTCTGGTCGAAGGCTAACGCTCTGAAGCGAGATGATTTGCTTTAGTCCTTTTTAGACAGATCGCTCTTCAGGTTTTATTTTAGAATGTTAATGACATTCTATCTGAAGAGTAGGTCGGATTGTAGCTTGGCTTAGTCTACTGAAGCCTTCTTCAATAGCTTCTTTGACTCAGGTAAAGAAAGAATATCCCCCATGTCATCCTAATCTCCCTCTTATACTTACAGTCTAGCCACAAGCTCTCTAAATTCGATGCGCTCAAGTGCTTTCCTAAGTTCTGTCATCTCCTAGCGGGATTCTAGACACAGACCGAATTTAAGTGGGATGTAGTTAGTGGGTACCAAAAACATGAAAAATAGTCTGTCTATGAAAGCTTTAGTATAGTTAAGGAAGTTGGAGTAGTGCTCCATCTCAAAGAACACCTCAAGATTGATGGCATGGATGACTATCATTGTAACTACCTCAGTTGTTTTGTTTTTTAGGATGAGGAAGAACCCTTAGCAGTTATACGACCACATCAGTTCTCCTTAGTTGAAGATGTAAAGCTTGGCTCGAGTGACAAATATGATTTAAGACTTGGGTAGGTAAGTCTGTAGTTAATCTTGGAGCACTGGGTCTAATTTCATATTTGTAATTATTATAGAATGATAATTGGATATGAGACCCACTAGTAGATTAGCAGATACATAACTAGTCTACCAGCCACTCGTCGGTTAAAAGGCGAAACATTTCTCAAACATTCATCGGATACTCGAATCCATTCAATTGACTCCTATGGGTGCCAGCTTGTATTTGAATTTAATAACATCTTAGGTGTGGATATGTGATTAGCAAATAATAAATGATACTAATAAAATATTTATTATACCAGGTTTGATAAGGGCACTGTAATACTGCAAAAATAGTAATTTTAGTAGCTATCTTCGTTTTGAACTAAAGATTTATTTGCACACGGTTCGTACCACTTAATCAAAGACTCTTATAAGGTATATTCAGTTCTCAGCAGTAGGCAAAATTATGCTATTTGTTTAGCAAACATTTGACAGTGAAATTAAACTCAAATTTTAACTTAATTGTTGGATGCTCATATTAAAGTTTAACTTGCTATTAAAGCTAAAGGCTTTAAGATAGTAGTAATTTTATCATC
>JAOXNN020224651.1:0-14032 GCA_028571205.2 Hydropsyche betteni
CATCGGTGTTGCTCACAGCGCAACCCTAGCGCGCGTCATACCCTTGCGTCGTGAACGGTATGGCGCCGCCCCGGCGCGAGCAGAGCGCTCTTTCGAAGTTTTTGGCCAAGCTGCTCGATGACGCGGTGAAGATCCCAGGCACCAACATCGGATTCGGTCTGGACTCCGTGATCGGTCTGATCCCTGGCGTCGGAGACGTGGTCGGTTCGTCGATGTCGACGGTGATCTTGTTGGACGCAATCCGGATGCGGGTGCCCTTGACTGTGCTGTTCCGGATGGCGCTGAACTTGATCCTGGATGCCGGCTTGGGGTTGCTCCCCTTTGTGGGCGACTTCGCCGACGTTGCCCACAGAGCCAACCGCAAGAACTTGCGGCTCTTTCAGGCAGCCGTTGACTCCGACCTGCCACCGGCTTCGGGGTGGTCCTACTTGCTGGCCGCGGGCGCGATCGTGTTCGTGGCTCTCGGTGCAGTGATCGGCAGCGCGATGTTCACGCTGTGGATGCTGAGCCAACTACTTGGATAGAGCACCCCGTACGAACCTCCGGGTTCCACGGCTTGCCCAACCGTTCGAAAAGCCCGCGCTGACCGCCGCTTGGGGGAACTCGCTCTTAGAAACCCAATCCCAATAGCTCTAGAAACGCGAATGAGACAGCGATCGCCACAACTATTACCAGCAATGCACCCGAGATACCGAGAGCTATACGTCTCCATGCGTGACGCTTGCTCGTCGCAGCTACTGCCACCTGTCGCCCTTCGCTTCTTGCATTCCCCGCCGAGGGGGAGGCATGCCTGCGACGTAGCATTAGGCTAGGGAAGGCTCTATACAGAGTCCTTCTCTTTCCCATGTACTTATAGCTGCACACACCCGACAAAACAAGGATTTTAGTGCCGACAGTGTCATTGCTGTCTTCAATGAAGTATAGGTGCTTCACCAAGCGTTTAGTCAGCTTTCGTCTATGGCGAAGGCTCATCTTGGAGAACATGATGTAAATCTTTGGATCTCCGACCGTCACCATCTTCATGTCGGCCAAAATTTTCACCAGGGTCACATAGCTTTCCGCACTAAGCTCACGATCTTGACTTAGCGCCTCGGCGACCTGCACGGGGTTAAGGGCAAGTGGATTTGTTTTTATTAATTCCCCCAACGCTAATACGCCCTCGGTCTTGACTATTTTCACCGCGGTTGCCGTGGTAACAGGGAAGAGGTCTGGAGCAACCTCTGGGTCTATGCCAAGGTCTCTTATGCGTTCCTCCAATCGGTAGAGCTCATCCTCACTCAACAGCGAAACGGCGTCCCCCACCAATCGAATCCTTGAGGCTAGCTCCTCATCAAGGAGTTGTCTTCTAATGCCAGGGGACATTGGAAACTCCGTATTCATAGAAAGGTCTAACGCCCCCTTTTTCTTCAGTACATTGAAAGCCAAAGCGGCTAGTTCTTCGGATCCCTTCTCTATCAACAGATGGCCAAACCCGTGATGTTGGTTCACCCAATCTTCAACAACTTGCTTTCCGAATCCGAGCGCGATGTTGGACTGAGCGGCAGACCAAGCGCTTTCGGGTGTCAGGTGAGCGATTTCCCACTTATCGAAGAGCTCACTAGCAGTCTTGGGTCTTTCGAGCTCCAGAGCGGTTGCCCATTGCCTGATCGTCGCCGACCCCGCATCCGGAGTCCTGCGTCTAAGTTCTCCAGGACCAAGTTCACAGACCCACCTGACGGCCGCATCAAACTCGGGTCCGAGCGATGGTTCGTCCTGCGTTTCCCACCCGTTTTTCACGAGCTCCCATCGGTCCCTCAAAGCTCCCGCAATCTCCGCTGGTGCCGATCCAGTGACAGCAGGTTCGGCGCGGAAGAAGGGGATGTAGCAATTTGACCAGACCCGTCGACGTACCAAACCAAAGGGAAGTACGTCTAGGAGCTGTGCAATCGTCAAATCCACCTGCGGTGCACTCTGGTTAAGTATCGTGACTACACGTCCACGAACTAGCGAGTTCATGGCTTGTTTGAGGGCCTCGCTGTTGCGCGGTTTCGTGAGTGGCTCCTGTTGATTTTTGAGGAGATCGGGGTGCACCCACCCATTCGCGTCGGTCGCGCCTAAAAGCGCGAGCCACACATCGACCGCGGGCATGTCCTCGGGAGCAAGTATCAGTTGATAGGTCCCTGTCTGTCCGAACGTTCCTTTCACCCCTCGATTGACCGCCGCCCATGTCCCTTCGTGCCACAGCATGTCGCGGAGGGGGAAGGACGTTGCTACGCGAGATTTACTTAGTGTCGTGTAGTAGCGCTCTTTCATCACTGCGTCCCAAACAGTTCCCTCGATTCTTCCGGAACAGTATTCCCGAACAAAATCGGACCCATGAGGACTCCTAAAGTCGGAATAAGTCGTGATTCGCCACTTCAACTCACTCACCCCCCTCTGAGAAACTAAAAATGGGCCCGTGTAGCCAGACAAACAAGTCGCGGATTCCAGCATTAACTCTGGTGTCGGTGATGAGGAATCTTTCGAACTGTCTCTTCTCAACATCTTCGTACTTCACCATAAGGCTGACGAGGAAGAACCGGGGGGGGCCAAATGTTGTGCCGCCCAGACTCACGAGACTGTTCTCATCCTCATGTCCAGTCAACACAGCCAAGGCGCACCCAAGTACGCTCCCCACGATCTCCCGCAGCGTGATCTGAGTCTTGAGTCCGTCTAGGAGCAGCCACTCGGTTTCATCGATCGATTCTGTCTCGAACCGCAGTCGTTGACCCGTAACGTTTGCGGTGAACTCCTGAGGCCTGCCTAGGGTGGTGAACTCCCAGAGGGCCTGGGCGGAACCGAAGGTCTCGAGAATTCCATCGACCAGTCGCAAGCGTCCATCTTTGTTGAGATTGCCCCATTCGCTCAGGAATGTTGCCGCACCTATAGACCTTTGCTCGTGTGTCCATCGTGCAAGGGCAGATATTATCCGCATGGCCTCGGATTTGGCTTGGTCCAATGCTTCACCTAGAAAGGCTCGCAGGTCAGTCTGCTCTTTTGCCATTGCCCCGCAGACCAGATCCACTTTTGTGACAACAACGCCCACGCGGCTGTTTGCCCTTCTAGCAGCCGATGCAGCGTTCTCGCTTTGCGTTCGCCTTCCATCCAGCGAGTCGGGCTTGCTTTCTTGGGACGTTCCATCGTCGACCACTCTTAGACTCAACGAATAATGTTCCGTTTGGTCTAGGTCTTTCGCCACTCGCTCACTCAAAGAAGAGTCTAAAAAAAGCAACACGCTTGTGCCTATTCCTGCCGTCCCTGAAATGCGGGTGGACATGTCCGTAAACATTTCCCCTGGGTTATCCATGAACCAGAGTTCTGACCGCCAGGCAGGTGTGTTACGATCGCCACCCACTCTACGCGAGACGGTAAAGAAGACAGGGTACGGATGATTGTCCTCAGAATCTCCGCTTCGCTCACCCCATCTGGGATTTTCGACACCAGACGCTTTCAAGCCCTCAGCAATTAACCTTTCTGCTAGGTCGGGTAGGCAATGCGCTCGGTTGACGATGAAATTCCGTATCACCTGTCGGCTTTTCATATCCGAACGAACAGCAAATGTACGTTCAGCGATAACTGAGTACTCCACAAGGCCCTCACTCGGTCCTAGATCTTGGTGAGGCACCATTTGGTAATTGGGCAGTCGGGATTGATCGTCGGTGACGTAGGGTGTGAGCAGGGCCAGTCGGCGCATTAAGTGGGTTTTGCCAGCCGCTCCTGACCCGTATAGCCCAACGAGGTGCCCCCGTGATCTCACGGGGCGTAATATGTATGTGAGCTTCCTTGAGCCGACCGTTGCCGGTGATGGGTGAGTGTACGTGTGTGCGTTCTCGCATATCGTCACCACTTCGGTGAACTGGATATCCGACGGCGGCGGGTTGTTGCGCGTGTAAAGGCGCACATCTCTCTCGTTCACAATCAAAGTGATCCAATCCCGCTCGGCTCCGCACACAAAGCACTTTTCCGCGGCGTCGTGGATTCTTCCGAACAGACCAAGCAATCTATCGATCATCCCTAGCGGCTCCAACCTGCGCGTGCGAGCGCCGAGATTATCATCACAAGATTTGTGAGTACGAATATGCCTAAACAAGTCGCACCCGCCAAGGTTGCTGCCCTATTCCGAGCCCGAACTTTCAATCTTGCGATGTCTTCCGCGATCGCATCAGGACCGCTCCCCGGTCTGCCGGTCACGAACGCTTCCAGTACTCCGCGATCGATCCAGCTGTTCTCCTCTGGGCCGAAATACTTTGACAGGGTCGACCGGACAAACTTCATCGGTACACCGCGGATACGAAAGACCAGATCACTACGATCCCAATGAGGACCACGGTGCAATATGTAGAGGCGAAAATTCGCCAATAAAGGCCTGCCATGTAGCGATGGTAGGAGTCGAGCGGTTCGTCGCGCCCTCCCGCAAGCAGACTCTTGCGTAATTGCATCATTTCCTTGACCAGTAGCACACCTTCCTGGCTATATGTCGCCCCATCCGCATCTTCCTGATAGTGAATCAGACGCTCCAGTTGTTCCAGGATCTCGATGCAGGTTGGGTATTCACGCAGAGAGATTTCAGCGCCAAGGCCGTCAATCTGACGAAACGCCTCCCCAATGTCGCGACACCACTTTCTGAGGTCATCGTCCAGATCGAAATCGACTGATGCCCCACGCAGTAGATCACGGCCTAAGTTGGGTTTGACAAACATTGACAACGCAGTTGCCCAGAACCCCGCCCTATCGTTGAGGATTAGCAAGTCTCGGTTCGTTATGGTGGTACTTCGATAGTCCTTCTGGTTAGCCTGTCCGCCCGGCGGATTTGCGAGCGCCGGCAGTGAGTAGGAGGGAGTGTGTCTGGTCGTGATAAGAGGTGCGTCCGCCCGACTCACGGCGTCAATGTCAATCAGGTGTGCGACTTTTCCCTGATTGATTGCACTCTGGGAAACAATTATGTTTTTCGGTTTTACGTCCCCATAAACCCATCCTGCTTTGTGTGCTTGATCCAACGTTTGAGCAAGGGGCCGCAGTAGGGGGAGATCCATTTCTCCTAATCTTCCACCCACGTCCTGCCGGAATTTTGACTGAGCTATAACTCCCACCAGGGGAATATCATCGACATTTGAGAACGCTTCGAAGTCACCCAATCTTGCTTGTGTGGTGAGCTCTAAGGCTGTGCCGACTCGTGTAGCGGTTACGATCGAGTGGTCGTATCCCAGAATCGAGTCGCCCCGTGAGACAGAGCTGGCCACGCGCTGTGCGTCGAGGAGTTTGTCCTGCAGTACTCGCGCGTCTTCAAGATTTAAGCAAAAGTATATTTTGATGAACGAGTCGGTGGCTTTCTGCGCGGATCCCGACGTCCTCGCGTAGACGCACCACGTCGGCAGCATTCTTAGCTCGCCATTCTCGAGAATGGGAAAAATCGAGCTTTTGGGTTGCGGCGTTTCGAGAACCTGCGCCTTTTTGCCCAGTGCCCGACCAGCGACACTTGATAAAGTCTGTATTGTCGGTAGGCGTTCTGGTGTTGCGATCAGCCTCACGAAAAACGTGAAGGTCCGGTCCCCGTCACTGGAATCGAAGGCCTGCAATTCGATTCCCTCCGGGGGGACCTGCACCTGGCCATCTTCAAGCTCGCTGCCTGCGTGGTGTAGGTGCCAATTCTTCGTTTGAAACCGAAGCGTAAGTCCCGAATCTAGGTATTCAATCTCGCAATCGAAGTCTTTTGGTAATTGGCTGAATGCGAATTTCTCCCCGTTTCTAAGAAACATCTTTTCATCCGTGCAGGACGCGGATCGGGCTTGATCGTCAATCCGCACTTCCACTCGCGGTAATATCCTTATACTTTCGAGTTCCGTCTGTAGCTCAACCTGGGGCTCGCTGGCGGCTACAGGTTCTTCCAATTTGACATCTAGAATCGGCACACCGTATTCGAAGTGAACGTCCACCAATCGGAGATCAGCGACGCCGTCGACCCATTTGTCATTGGCGATCCGCTCCAGGTTTCCTTTTTGCACATCGCTCAACTTTGAAACTGTCCTAATGACGACTACAGGAGCGGACTTCCCGGTAGTTCTTCTATCTGCAAGCAGACTTTCCAACGCAGCCACCAAATCGAGCATCATATTTGTGTCGTCACGGTTCACCGTAAATCTCCGTAATCTCAGAAGTGATCTGCTGTGCCACCCCGCGGACGTGCTGACGCGCAGGCTCTGTTCCTGCGCCTTCTCCGACGATGGCAAACGTGATCGGACCCCGGCGGGTCTCGACCACACCCACGACCCAGAGATAGTGATCGATCCCCTCCTTCGTTCCGGGGGAAAATGCGTGAGTGCCGCTCTTTCCGGAGACGTGGTCGGAGAAACCCGCGCCAGCCAGGGTCCCGTCAGTGACTGATTGGCGCATTCCCAGCAGTAACTGAGATGCCGTGTCGGCGGTGATGGCCTGTGCTCGACACTCCGAAGTACCCACCGCCGAGGGCGCGATTCGACTTCCACCGTTTGCAACGGCGCTGAGGACCATCACCACACTGATAGGTGTCATCTGTATGCTCCCCCCACCGAGCGCAAGATTCTCAAGCCCTTCCGTGTCCGAAGTAGGGAGGTACGATCGCGAGAGTCCTTGGCACTCGGGTTCAATGCCACCAACAGACAGCCCAAGCTGTCTAGCCGTTGCTGATATCTTCGTCCAGCCTAGGTCTTGTGCAAGTAGAACGAACGTCGTGTTACATGACGTAGCCAACGCTTGGCCAAGCGAGAGAGTTCCTTGATTATCTGTCCCCGGGCATTCACCATCGTAAACATTGTCGATTACGCGACCGCCGACTTGAAGCCGGCCAGGTGAAGCCAGTCGATCTCCGACAGATCCCCCATCTTCGAGATATGCGGCTGCTACCACGATCTTGAACACCGAGCCAGGTCCGTAGAGCAATTCGTTGGCACGATTGATGTTGAGTGATCGCCGACTTTGCTCTATTGAACCGAAGGATTTTAGGAAATCGTCGCCACGTCCCCAATCCACGCTTTCTTCTACCCGCCATTGGTATCGATAACATACCTGCCCACCCTTGGTTTCGGAACCGATAGGGGCTCCGCACTCCCAACGTTCTTGCGAGCCTGCGTCGATGCTGTCCGCGAGTTCGTCGTTCGCGGCGGCGACAACTTCTTGCAGTTCGTCAAAGTTATCGCGCACAGGGCCAGCAAGCTCCGCATCAGTCGGATTGGGTGACGATCCGAGAGCGAGTAGTTCGCCTGATCGTGCATCCATTATCGCCGCTCCTGTGGCAACCCGAACTCCCGACACCGTCGGTTTGCGGATGGCGGTCCTGAGGGAAAAATTCAACTTGGGATCTAGGGTTAGGGTGAACTCCAGCTCTGGATTAGCTTTTGACCAGGGCTTCAACCGAACAAGAGGACTGCGAAAGTTGGTCTCGTCAGCAACTGTTGCCCCACGGCTAGCACCATATCCCGAGCCTTGCCGCGTGATGTATTCGGTCACTGAGTCGAGGTCAACGGTCGCGCTCGGCAGCTCCGTCCAGCCTTCAGCCGTCCATTGAAACTGGCGCTCCCCATCGATAACGATATGTTTTGAAGAACCGCGATTCACTTGGGCTCTAACGTCAGCTTGCCTCCAACCGCGGTTCAAATCTGGGAACACACGATCAGACGGCATAGCCGCAGCAAAGGGAAATGCTATTCCCCAGCCGACAAGTGCGCAGCACAAGCCAACAGAAATTCGATGGGAATACTCCCGTTGTCGGGGTATCTCAGGGTTGATCCGTAGCCCCGACCTGGCTCCGCCTTCAGTATCATCGCCCTCAGCCTCGGCAACTAGGAAAAGAAGCGCCATCCCGGAAAACAGGGCGGCTAATGCGAAGATTCCGTCGGATAGCAGCGGAAACCAGACCCCAGAAAGCGGCACTACGTTCAGATCTGCTGCCAGTAGGTAGATTCCTTGCCAAACGACGCTAGCACCGAGAGCAACTGAATACAGTGAAGCCGCCCTCACTCGAAGTGAATTTCCGTTTAACCAGTCGGTCGAGAACTTGATCAAGGACCGTATGGCTGCTCCAAAAAATACAAGCAGAAGTGATCCCATCAATACCGAAACACCACCGAGCTTGCTCCATAGTTGCGATATTATGAGGTCATTTCGGCCCGTGCTTCCCAGTATTGATCCTCTTGTATCTGTGATACCCCTTCCCCACAATCCTCCACTCTCAATTGCAACCAAGCTTCGGGCAATCTGACTTTTGTAGCTGTCCCTCTCGTCCTCGCGGGAGATGACACAGAGCTCTGTCCCTGGCCCAAGGGCGGGAGGCGGGTTGAGCGGGATAAGTTCCTCTCTCTCCAGCTCGTCTATCGCTTGGCATGGTGGTGCCCAGGCGTACCGAAACGGATCTCCCCACATCTCGAAGCGGGTGGACTTTCCAGTCGCTGCGGCTGCCAACCCAATGATCAAACACGAGCCTAAAGAAATCGCCGCGAGTTGCCGACGAAAGTGCCAGATTGGATGCACCCGGATCGATCGGGACTTCTTCAAGTCATGGGCAGCCACCCCAATCAGGTGACTGAACAGACTTAGTCTGAGAGCCACAAACCCTGCAAGCAACCCGACGATTCCACCCAGGTCACTTCGAACGGCACAAACTACGAGAATGGCCGATAGCAGGAGCAGAGAGCGATACTTTTTGACGATAACCGAAGGTTTCTTGGGTAACTCGGAGAGCCGACGCGGATATTCGCTTAGCGCCAAAGGGTCCCACCGCCGAGGATAGGTCTTCTCTTGGGCCGCCCAGTACGCCATCACGAGGAACGTCAGATACTTTCCAAACTCTGCTGTCGGGACGTTGGCAACCTCCAGATGAGCGCCGTCTGGAGCACTCGGTCCCAACAAGGGCGCTGCATACAGCAGTAGCGCGGCCATTGCCGCCCCGCTGCCCAGAACGTTCGCCGAGTGAGGGCTACCTAATTGCCTCCACAAAGTCCGGGAAGTTCTCTGAATTACTCCCATCCTAAGCATCAAACTGATCGTGACCAGCACCACTAATGGAGCCGAGGCTCGTAGGACAGCAGCTAGCGTTGCTAAGTTCAAAAGTTCGCTGGGGCTTGCGGAAGGATCGGGAAAAACAATGATTCGGAAGCGAAGGAACTGTCCGACTGTATGGAGGTAGCTCAGCGTAATACCTACGCCTATCAGGGGACCGCGTTCAATGCGCCATGCTGCGAGAACATGCGGGACCACTCCTGTCAACCAGCACAGGCCGAGACCAACTGATGCAAGGAGCGGCAGAATCAGAGCAATGGCAACGAGCCACGGCGTCACAGAGACAGCTCCCGCCTTGGCCGACATATCGAGGAAGCCAACTGCGAGTGCAATTGGAGAAACCACCATCAGCCAATCGAGCCAGCGAGGATTGGATTCATGGCGCATCGCGTAAACTGCTCCGGCCCCGTTGACTAGACCGACTAGCAGGACAGCGATCGTCGCGCTCGGGATCATTTCCCAAACCTCACTACCAGACCAGCTTCAAGCGCCTCCATGGGGTGCCATTGACGTTGGGTTGGGTCGAGGGGCTCGAAGAGAGCCAAATGAACTGCGCTAGCGTCAACCGATAAGAAGCTGGTCACAGAGGCTGGCCCCCTCGGACCAAGGCACCCGTCAGTGGCTAGGTCAAGGAGAAGTTCCTTGGTCCAATTTGAGTAATTCGTCACGGCTTCGGCATTGCTACCGGAGTCCCTGGCTAGACGGGTCCACCAACTCGCAAGAGTGCGCGCGGAGTGGTTTCTAAGCTCTCCTGCCCTGTCTGAGACCACCCAACTATCGAACCGCCTTTCACGTGGGACCATCCAAGTGACGACTAGTCGTCTGAGCAACGTCGGGGAGGCCACAAGGGCCTCACGAACTAAGCCACTTAGGCCGACCTCCCAATCGGCCTGACTTGTCAGATCGAAGGGTCTGGCTGCCAGCACTAGATCGGTCGATCCATTGTTCAATTCAGTCAGGGTTTGCGGCTTGCATTCAAACTCCCTCGCGAGACAATATCGACCCACTTCATCCGTGACGAACTTCCATGGTTCCGCATATACGTCGATCTGTTGAGGCCCGGGCTCACTGCCGCGAGTCCTTCGGGACACTAGCTCACTCATCTGTTTTGCTCGGTGTCTTTTGGTAGAAGTAGACGTCAGCCGTCACCACTCCGAGCCGTTCTGGGTTGCCGTCGTACAGTCTGAGGAAAGGCCGAATCAAGGTCTGATGTTGCTTCACGAAGCCTTGTCGGACCATCATCCGTTTCAAGGCTCTTGAGACTTCAGTACCCCCCTCCGGATTGGTTGGATCTAAGGTCACACCGAAAAGCAGAATCAGCCCTGGCCGGCGACCATCCGCCTTCGTCAAGACCTCATCAATGAAGCGGCGAGTCGCTCGTTCGTCTCGGTAGTTCACGAGTCGAACAGTTACTACTGCCGGTTTCCGGATGTTGATACCTGTCCGAGACTCCTTACTTTGATCACCTCCCGAAGACTTCGGAGATCTCTCAACGCTATCTATGGGGGTGGCGCCCATGAAGATCAACATCAACAGCAGTGCGAACTCAGCGAGGAGCCATCCGGCGCCCCCAAATGCGGACGTCGATCCTTGATCCGAGTCATCCATCAGCACTCACCTCATGTCCTTCAGCCCATCAATGATGGCCATCGCGGCGTAAACTCGGCCGCTGGATTCCTTCAAGTCGCCCACGATGTCGCGGAGCATGCCCAATTGCTCTGTCAGCCCGTTGGAAATTGTCTCGGTGTGCCACACTGCGGTCTCGGCGTGATTGGAAATCGTGGCGGCGAGCCCGGCCAGTCCCTCTTGGGCAGCAACGACACCCTTCGATAGTGATGCTGATTCCTCAATGCCTTGTCGCATCTCTGGGAATACAGAAACAATTTCTTGTACACCGGACGCAAAAGTATCGCTTGCTTTTGTGGCTCTCCGTGTGTGATCTTCAACCAGATTCTTGAGCACCGCTACAGTGCCTAGATCTTCACCCCAAACATCTAGCCTGGCTGGGAGTGAGTCAATGGCACGAGCCAGCTGCTCAGTGGCAGCCACCACCCCCGTCAACGCCCCGTCCATATGGCCCAAAGACTTGCTTAGGCTTGCAGCACTCGCAATCGCTTCACGCCCTAATCGTGAATCGCCCATCAGCAGGTCTACGAGATTTGCCAAGTTTCCACTGGCCGCGCTCAGCTGATTGGCCGCATTCTCCAACGGTCGGCGGTGGCGCTCTGTCTGTTCTACTCCAATAGCGTTGGACAGGTTGATGCACGCGTACGTAACGTCCAATCGAAATCGTCGCACCACAGCAGCGCGTTTCTTTGTTCGCCTCTCAGCGAGCACGATGAGGGCCACAGCCACCACCAGCCCGCCCGATAATGTCCACGGGCCGTACTCCTGAAAGGTCCACCAGCTGAAGAACGACCTGCCCTCCTCCTCTGACAAGACTGCTTGCTGATACCTGAATTCGAAATATGCCAGCGTCGCCCAAGCCACGAGCACTGGCAGGAGATACCACGCGGCAAAGGTCGTGGGCGTGGTAAACGATGTGAGTGAGATGAGTTGGAACGGATCACTCGTCCTGAGAAATGACGAGTCGTCGGATCGGCTTCCTATATCAGACGGATTGTTCCGTGATGTACGCACGAATAACTGCAACTGAGAAATGTCGCAGTACCGCCCCACTCCCAGTGGCGGGCGAAGCTCATCGATCGCGTCTAACTGCTTGTCGAGCGAGATCCGTTGCCCGATGGGATCCTCATTCGGCCAATACTTGCGCGCCATTGCCTCGCTGATGACCGCAACTCCACCGGATGTGCGAGTGTCGCGCGCATCGTCGAAGAAACGTCCGCGCGTGAGCCGCAACCCAAAGACACTGGCAAAGCCGGGAGAGACTGGGCGCATCATCGTGGAACCGTGAACCGCGTCGTTCCCAAGAGCTCTGCCTTCGATCACGAAGTTGGAGCCGAACGCCAACTCGACGGGCAGGGTCCACGTGGTGGCTGCGGACAAGACCCCGGGTATGTTGCGTAGATTTTCGACACCCTTGGACACCAAACGGTCGACCGCAGCGGTGTCGGAAAATTGTTTCCCATGCAGAGACATTTCGAGCGTCAATATGCGTTCCGTTTCGATGCCTGGATTCACGCCGCGCAAGGCGGCGAAGGTCCGGATCATGAGTCCCGCACCGACCACGAGCATCACCGCCAGCGCGATCTGCACCACGACCAACGCCGACTTTGCACGCGCGGCACTGCGGCTGTCACCAGAGCGAGATCCGCCCTCATGCATCGTCGCCGCCAGATTGATTCGGGAAGCGCGTAGGGCGGGGATCAGTCCGCAAACGAGAGTCGCACCGATGGAAACGCAAGCGGTAAACAGCAACACTCGCCAGTCGAGCGCCGCATCGGCGAATTCGGTGCCTCCAGGGATCGATTCGGGATTCAACGCTATGAGCAGACGCAAGCCGAGTCGGCCAAGGGCTAAACCGAGGATCCCGCCGATGAGTGAGAGCAAAAAACTTTCCGTGAGCAACTGCCCGGATAGTTGCGTGCGTGTCGCGCCAATCGCCGCTCGTACGGCCATTTCCTGCCGGCGCGATACGGCCCGCGCCAGCTACAGATTCGCGACATTCGAGCAGGCAATCAGCAGCACCAGGAACACCGTGCCGCCGAGCACCAAGAGTGCTCCCTGCCAGTCGCCCGCTCTGGTTTCGCGAAATGGTTTGACCGCGAACCCTGCTTCGGAATTGATCAGCGGATACTTCCGGCGATATTCCTGAAACGTAAGCTTGAGCCGCGCGTTCGCTTGTTTGGGATCGATCCCCGGGCGTAGGCGACCTGCGACTCGAAGATAAAACGCTTGGCTCGTACTCTCCAGATCGGCCTGCAATGGCAACCACAACTGCGCCGGTGGATCGCTACGAAAGTCGGCGGCGGCGATCCCGACGACCGTGTGAGGCTCGTTTCCCAAAGAGATTGTCTTGCCAACGAGGGCAGGATCCGCTCCAAAGCGCCTGCGCCACAACTCGTGACTGACCACGACGTAGCGGCCAGCGTTGGGGCGGTCTTCCTCTCCGGTGAACGCACGGCCAGCGTGCATGCGCGATGCAAAGATCGGGAAATAGCCACTTGAAACGCGAATGCCCTTCACCTGTTCCGGCTGGCCGTCTCCCGTGAGATTGATGCCGGGCCCCGCGAAATCATAGGCGGCGATGTTCTCGAAAAGCGCGGATTCACTGGCAACTGCGTTGAACGTCGATTGTGAGAATCCGAGGTTGTCGCCGTTCGGAGTGGTAAACCAGAGCTGCATGATCCTGTCACCGTCGGGATACGGTAGCGGCTCCAAGAGCGTGAAGCTGATCAACGAAAAGACTGCCGTATTGGCCCCGATGGCGAGCGCCAGCGTCAGGATCACAGTGGCCGCGAAGCCTGGATTCTTTCGAATTCCCCGTGCTGCCCATCTGAGGTCGAGCCAGCTCATGCGCCGAGTTCCACGGCCATCAGAGACTGGCGATCCCGCAGATACAACCGCGAGCCCACGAGTACGGGAGGTGTCCACGCGAGGCTCGTCATCAATTGAGCCTTGGCCAGAATCTTGAATTCCTGCGGTGACGGTTCGGCGAGCATCAATTCGCCTTCCTGATCGAGCGTGATGAGCTTCTTGTCCGCCCAGACGAATGTCGCCTTGGAGATCTCACGTTTCTGCCAGTGGATCTTGCCCGTCGCCAAGTCGACTGCAGAAAGGAGTGCAACGGATCCTTTGCCGCCGCTGGTGAAATAGAGCGTACCGTCCAGGCAGACGGCGTTGCCGTGATGCAGCCGCAGGCGGTTCGATTCCCAAACGTCAACGGCCTTGATCACAAGTCCATTACGTTCGAGCCGAACTACTTTTGAGCCGGCGTCATATTCCGAAGAAACGAAAAGCAAGTTGCCCGGCGCCCATAGCGGCGACGCAACGGCGATCGAATAACTCGCCTTGAACGGGAACC
>JAOXNN020224686.1:0-14026 GCA_028571205.2 Hydropsyche betteni
AAAGTCATTAAAATAGATCAATAAATTCAAAAATAAACTACGAATCTTCACAACCAAGCTAACATGTTAGAAGTGGAACTGATGGTAGCCGACAGGAAGAAGCACTAAATCGAAAGCAAGCTCAGTACAGTAATGCAGTAAGCGAAGAATGCTGAGGAATAGCATAAATAGTGGTTGCAGAAAATAGTAAGCAAGCAATAGGAGCTGGCTAAAATACAGCAGTAGAAGGAACAGAAGGAGCTGTTTTTGAAAAGGATTAAAAGGTAAAATGAGTGTAGCCAGAAGCTCGTGCAAAAGAATGGTAGACTCATCCATGAGAAAGATAAGTTTCGGCAGATGATTGAGAAGGATGAAAAGGAGCTTAGCATCTTGGAGGAGAATCTCCAAGCCAAAATCAGGTATATTGGTGTTTTAGAGCGCAAGAAAGAGAAGCAGAAGGCCTCTTAAAATAATAGTCGGTTAGCTAACACCCACAAACCTAAGACAGCCGATCTTACGGAGGTGTTAGAGAGCGTAGACAAACTCAAGGTGCAAAAGCTAAAGTCTTTCGAAAGAATAGTGCGGAATAAGAATGCAGTCCTCCTTAAATCGAAGTCTCAGTGCAAATACTGATATAATCTATATTATGTTCTAAGAACTGCATTAGATGCTTGATAGCAGAATCAAATTCCTCATGCGGCAGGCCAGATAGGTTTGCTACTGGAAAACTAGACCGAACAGAGGTCTCAGAGCTGGTAGTAGAGACTACGCCTAATGCCTGTAGACCAATATCGGTGGGATATCGAGTGAAGAGCAGAGATTAAGGGCAAAAATCATCTGGCTTCAAATGAAAAATGATGCTGCGAAGACACCCGAAGACATCTCACAGCTTGTTTTGGAGTCGGAATATATGAGGAAGGCTGAGCTAGATTTGGACGGTGATTTTGATTTCAAGAGCAAATGATAGTGTATATTATAACATGGCTCTTGGGTTGACCATGTTGAAATCGCTTCTCCAATATGCCTGGTTGGCTCTAATTTATGGCTATTATAGCTACTTAGAGCATAACACTGATAACGCTATATAACTCGAGTATCATCAAAAGAACAGTAAAGATGAGCTCCTTGCGTTGCCCCGGAGGGTTAGTAGTTCGGAGTATTCCTCTAAGACCTTCACTCTGTTGCCACGCCAAATGCTCTGCACGATATCCCCCACTGTCTGCTCATTGTGGATGAACGGACATTCCTTGCCCAAAGTACACACTAACCTCTTCTTATAGCTGGTGCAAATTTTGGTTTGAGGCAAGTCTTCGCTTGACATTTAGGAGAAAGAATGGAGGAGGAAGGAGTCGGTCTCGGAGCTGGAGCTATGAAGGCTCATATGTTAGGAGAGGATGTTGGGAGAGGGGGAGCTATCATCGATAGAGTCACCATTGTTAGAGGCATTAGTATCGTTGTCTACCTCAGAGCACCCCTTAACCAACTTCAATTCTCTTTCTGTGATGTTTTACAACATTGAGAAATTTATTCTTTCTGATTCAATCGTATTGACGTTTTTATACGGTTATTTTTATCTCCGTAGAGGTCCAGCCGATTAATTAGGACTTACTACTGAAAAGACAAACAGTTGTTTAGCCATTCAAATTATTTGTGGTGGGAGTAGATGAACCGAACAACTATTTAAAGACAAACGTAATTTCATATTAGTAAATAATCGATCGATCATCAACCCTTGTTTTAAAGTTCAGTTGATAACTCCACTCGAGTGGTGACCCAGTATTGGATTATGTTCTAGCCGATTGTCTTTTGGGATCTAGCAGCACCTTCCGTCATATGTCTGAGCTCCCAAGTTGTAACTCCTTTTAGCATGAGGTAGCACTGTAGAAGGAGCAGGCTGCTAACTAAAAATGCAATAATAAGGAGGAAACTGAAGAACATTATTAGTGAGTGGTCTTTGTTGTAGAGGTCGAAGTGTATGAGGGAGCACCCGAAAGCGTACCAACTCTGGATGGTCAGAATGAGCAAATAAATAAAAAATATGGGTCGGTTGCGTAATCCCACACAGTTATCGATTAGGATGCAGTGGTGGTCGTAAACGACGACGCACCTGTCGCAAAATTTGCAGTGTTTCGTGCGAGATGGTTGGGAGATCAGACAGATATTACAATGGGTAGTGGGATTCACACTGTCATGCTCATCCATCTTGTGCATGCTGTTCTAACTTGGCTAGGCTAGTAGTTTTTTAGTGAGGTAGCCAGGCTGCCTAATTGACTAAGTATTTACATCCTTATTGCTGCACATGTAGTGGAGGATAGTGGCACATACTGCTAATGCCCAGTAGACTGTAGATTTGCCTATCTAGAGAGGATTCGTCAGCTAGGCAGCATAACTGGTGAGCATCCACCCGATGGTGAGCTGCACTCCAACGAAAATAAAAGGTATTTTCATAATTAGTCATGGATATCATCGAACTATTTCCTGCCGAAACACAGCATAGTGGAGGTGGCTTTATCATTGTTCCTATTAAATTACTGAGTTAAGGAGTATGTACCCCAATCAACTGTCTGAGCTAGGTATAGTCCTTCTTCAAGGTCTTCATCAAACCTACGCAGAAGTGGCAGCGGGAATCGAATGTTGTATTGGTTGTGCACTCGCAGTAGGCTTCGAATTATATTTAAACTGCAGCTTTAGGGTCGGAACCACCATATAGATCCCCACCAGTAATAACAGAGTTCTTGACATCATTAAGGAAGGTAGTGTTGAGGGCCACTGTGAAGAGAGGTTGGTGTTTGAGGTTCTAGTAGGTGAATATTCTGATAGAGAAGTCTCCAAGAATGACTGCTGGAGTGAGCAGATATTAGGTTATTGGCTGCCGATCGCAGTATTTGGCTGAGGGAAGGTTGAAGTAGTATTCCTCTAGTTGAGGCTCCACTTCATGCTTATATGTAAGAGTCAGTTATTGGAATCGACTTTCAGTCCATATTTCAAATACTGGCAGCTTGGTACAACTCACTCTCACACTCTTAATTATCTTCACTATAGGGTAGAGCTCCTTCTAAGAGTACATCCTGACTAAATTGTTCAGGAGCTGGGGAGGCAGCAGCTTACGGCCTAGCTTTCCACTACAGTACTTGTGAGCAGCATGGAGATCCTTAAACCTACCGCACAGGAATAGATAGCTACTGACGATAAAGCAACCAAACTCTTGTTCGATGTCGATGATGATAGCCACATTCCCAATTTTAGCTGAGTGTATCAGTAACAACCTCGGAGGAACTTGTCGATTAAGAGGCAGACGTGCAGAGTCTCCTTGATTGAGAATGGATACTGACGACGTTTGTAGAAGGATATCTGAATTAGTTGGAGGTTACCTTGTCCTTAGGGAGGTCCGATTGAGGAGGGAAACCTAGACAGAATAGGTGGAAGAAGTTTCCATGGAGGCTCTGACTGGAGGCGAAGAGAGGCTGCAGTTGGGCTGTTGGGTGGGCGATTGCAATTCTGTTAGTGATGTAGCAAGTGGCCATCAACGTTAATTCTGGGTTATTTAATTTAAAATAAAAGGGTTGAGTATCCGTAAGAAACTACATTAGTTATTGATAATGATTTTAATAGGCTCAATTTATTAATATTACTGCAGCGTTTCATTGATAGAGTATAATAAACTAAAAGGGCGAATACTGGGGTGATTGGGTAGTTGATTGAACTCAAAGACAACTCTAGAGGAAGTTACTTTATTACACACATGATAACCAAAGATTCTATAAACGCAAAAGTTTACCCCCGATAACTGATAGAAACTAAGTAGTAAAGCAAGTTTATGACACTCATGGTATGCTGTAGGAGTCGTTGGTCGGGGTTGAGTTGAGAATTAGGGGTTAATTAGGCATCTATTAAATACAAATAAACTCCACAGACAACATATCATGCAGGCTAAGTAGTTCTAAAGTGAACACACCCCTTTCTTCAACGACTAATCCAGTAGCACCTGCACTGCATAGGCACTTTATGACAACCTTTCTTAATCGACTGATCCCACCGATATCTACCTGACCCTCAACAACAACTTCGCCAAACTGTCTTGTGATGCTCCTGCAATAAAAATGGCTACTTTCAAAACAGAGGTTGTCATTTAGAGGCCTCCACTCAACATCCAACTTGAAGTAACCCTTGGAAAATGTAGGACCCCTATGTTTAAAAAGACAGGATGAATAACAGCCAGTAAACTAGGGACCAGGGGAAATTCCTCCATACGCAAATCTAACAAGTGTTATCGCAGTTACCTGAAGCCTAAAGAAGTGGGATGGTTATTCTGTTCTAAAACGAGTTGAAACAGACCAAGACGAAACGCAGTTTGAACTTTGAGATGATGGACAACCTTATGGGGTTCAATGACCCTGAAGACTAGTTGAAGAGGGAATTCAGGAAGAGCTGCCAGGAGTACTTTTCGAACGGGGAGTTCTTGCATAGTTTGATAGCGAAGAGAAGGAAGGACACCCAGACAAAGACCAAAATAATCAATATTAAGTATATGAACCGGCTGTAGACTATGGCGATAAGTGGTTCTGACCGATGGAAACTGACTCATAAAAAGTGAGTGGACCTGAAGGGTATGATCTGTTTCTTATTTAGAATAGTTCGGGTGTAAGTATTTTGTCCATATTAACGAGTTACTTACTCTATTTATTTTATTTATGAGTCAATAACTAGACACAGGCAATAGATTACTCTAGAGGACACTCCAGAAACTGCAACAGCATAAACAGCTGCACCGGTTCAGCACTCAAATCGATCGAAAGGCAGACACCAAACTGCGTGTAGCATCAAAGAGCCTATACAAGTTAGTTATCATTAAGTAAGGTAGAAGATACCCAAACCCTTCAGCATGTTTAATGATCCTGAAACCCAGTAGCGGCTGGAGCTTGTGAAAAGGGTGAAGCGGATACGGAATAGGGTGGAACCTATCGAGTATTTTAGCTGGAAAAGAGATGAATTGCTATTTAAGGGGCAGGCCATCCCAGAACAACAGGCTGTAGGCAAGCGTAACAGCTAGGTTATGCAGATCATGATTTAGTCAACTTTACCAGGAAGACGTTCGTTTCTTCGACTTTTAATGACTCGTTGCCCTGTTACGCTGAGTTTAAGAATAATTAGTTCGATAGAGTTAAGACTTAACCTAATGAAGTGCATCAGAACGAGAGGCAATAAAAGGGCGAATTTGATGATGGCAGGTACCAGAATCCAAGATACCCCAAATTCTCATAAACTCCGAATTAATACAAGCGATCAGGCACTGTTCGGAATAGGATGATGACAGTAACTGCAGGTTTAGGATTTAATAGGACCACCTCTAAGAAGAGCAAGGACAGTGAATCTGCCAAGCCATTCGATTTACTTGGTTTAGCCTCAAATCTGATCGGGAAAGTATTTGATGAAGCCAGTATTTATGACAGATTGAAGGAGTTGTGCGAAGGAGGGACATCTAAGTATTCTCTCAGAATCTACAGAGATCAGTTTAAGAAGCTGTTTGTGCAGAGGTATGGTAAAGACAGAATAACAGGGTTTATGGATATGGAGTATATTGAGGACTATAAATCTATTTCGGAGATGATTCATAGAATGATCGATATGGATAATCACGATATTCTCTACATTACCTTCATATCCTTCGACTACAATAAGGATGGGCTTCTCACTAACTCAGATCTAGCCGAACTTTTCCTTTATAGCACTGTCAATCGTCTGTTGGAGAAAGACCTATTTAAAATACTTGATTTCCTCAAAAGCTATGGCAGGGCAGATAAATTGTCCAACCCTGAATACTTTTCGACGGACTTAACGTTCCAATCTCTGAAATTGCTGAAGGATTAGCATAGCGATAAAACCGTTAGGAAGAAGAGGACTTTTAACTATATGAAGAAGGAAGTGTTTACGATGATAACGGAAGACACTGACGATTAGCAATTTAAGAGGAAGAAGCGGATGTAGAAAAAGCAGTCGCTATCCTTTGTATCTAACAATTAGTATCAGATATCAATAAACTTTTAGACCTTTCAGAAGATATTCCAAGATCAGAGACCAATGTTCTTCTACGACCTGATCTACGTTATTGCGGGTATAAAATACAAGAACATAAACTACCCTCCTCAATAGTACGTGAAAACTCATGCGAACTAGACAACCACTCATAAGTCAATTTAGGCTCCTGTCCAAAAGTTCAAAAACATTATATCCAAGATGCGAGCAACCGCTAACTCTATTCCACAAATATTTCCAGCGTGAGTGAATCAATCAATAATCTCTTAGTCTGTTAATTTTTGTTCATTTTATAATTTATTCCATTCTTCTCCATAGAAAGATGTACATTAGGTTCAGGGGTGTAGTGTGCGATGCCACTGATTTCAATGCTAAGATGATCGCTGCTTGGAGGAGGAAGCTGCAGAAGAACTGCTGGTAGGAGGAGGGGAGCCACAAATTACTTAAGCTCAATTTGAAGGATAGATCTCCTTCAACCTTCAAAACTACAATAAAGGCAAAACATAGGACATGTAAGAGGCAGCCTCCTGCTGAAAAACATGCCAAGATATAGGATGTGTTTCCTCAGGCTCAAACTAGCAAGCAGAGATCGAAGAAAACGCTCAACCCAACCTTATTAAAATATAAAAGAGCCAGCACTGCAAGAAAATTAGACAACATAAATACAATAACTTGTCTGGAGTAGTGCAAAGATATCTCACCAAGATGCATCCATAAGGCTTTGGAACAGGCTCAAGGGCAGCGCTCTTTTAATGGCGTTGTGTCTAATAAAAGATCTGATAGTTCCTGACTATTTATATTAGCAAATAGGAGTTCAAATAGGCTTTTGCAAACAATAACAACTGATTTAGATCGAATAGCCCAGAATGTTGTACTTTTTAATTCAATAATCTTTAATTGTTTAGTAAGTTTGAAACCATGTCTGATCAGGATATCGAGAAGGCGTGCGAATCTAAATTCAAGCAGTACGACAAGGACCAGTCCGGTTACCTGGACTTGGATGAGCTGGGGAATGTGGTCAATGCAGTATTCAAATAGTCAGGTATTCAGAGAAAGGTTAGCTGTCAAGAGGTGACAATACTGGCCAAGCAGATGGATCTCAATAAAGATGGCAAGATCTCCAAGCAATAGCTCAGCTCTCTCATAAGGAAAATGAGCATGAAGCACTGATGGTATGATGCTTAATATGCGTTTTTCCCATTCGGTAGGCGTTGATGATAAAGAGTGAGAACGAGTAAGTGATGAGAGGAGGTATAATAGTTAGTAAAATTGAGACGGAATATGAATACATCAGTTTCAGTTTTTCCTTCTAAAAGTTAGCAACATAGAGTTTATAGCATCCGAGCGCTCCATAACATTGACGCATTAGTTTCTAAGGAGGCCTTTTAGCTGCTCTATTTACACCTTATATTGCAATGATTTTAGTTGCTAAGAGGCACTTCTTTTTGGCTTCTTCTCTTTCTTTAGCTTTCGCAGCTTTCCTTAGGGGTTTTAGTCATCCTGAGCCTTTGGAGTACTCTAGTTCCTTGGGCTTTTGGATACAAGCTTACTTTTCGAGAGCTGGGGAATAAACTATATTACCAATATTGGTTACCTTGTCCTGTATTTACTTCTTGATCCGCTTCTCTTACTATACTTACTGCTTCAGTCTCACCTCCCGCTCTATCGTCCACCGTATCTTTGACTCCTGCATTTTAAGCTCGATGGCGGCCTTCCTCTTTTATTGTATTTTCTGCTACAGCCCTCTCTTTATCGACTGAAACTGTTCTTACTCAACTATCTTTGAGTTTCGCTGGAGGTTGGCATTACGAACAACGGTGTCATAGGTCCTTTGGGCTTAGGGGATCATCTTGGGGAATACTCGTAAGGAAGGGAACAGTTACTATTTATTCCTTTTTAGGGTTGTCTGCATAGGTTGAAGCCAATACCGATTGAGATCGAAAGCGAGCGATGTCACCGTTGGGATCCGTCAGCCGATGTTCTTTAAGTAACTGAGAGCGAGTCTCCTACATAAAATAAATTATTTGTAGTTTAATGAAGATTGATCATCGGTTGTTGCTCAGATTTCTCTAGAAGTTCCGGGTCTTTCTCTTGAGAGAGATGCTAATCTGGTGGTCTTGCAAGGGGTCTGTTTATTTGTTGCCGAAGCTTAGACAGAGTTTTCCTTAGGGAATGAACTTTGCCATTACACTCACCAGCAGACTGAGAGAGCCGATAGCGATAGAGATGAGCCAATGTACAATGTGTAGCCCATAGTACTTGTAGACTCCCATAGCACTGGATCCAAAAGTAACAAGGAGTATCTGGAGTACAATAATGATAGCTACAATACCAATAAAGAAGTAATTTCTAAGGAGACCCTCGAATACGTTGAGCTGAATAAGGGAAAATGTACCTAGTCATGCAACTTTCTGCTATTGAGGAAATTGAACACTTGCATCATGACAAAACAATTGAAGATGAAAGTGAAGTGTCGGCTATAGAGTAGGTATTTTTAGTATATGGTGTAGTAATCTTTGCCACCAGTGACGAAGTTGAATCTACCGCTGCGAACGACTGCATTGCTAGTTATTCCGTTGGCATACTTAGCTGAATAGTTAGTGCCAATAATATTGTCAAAGTCATCAGGATACTAGGGCAACCACAAATCAGCAGTAAACACTAGAATTATTATGACGATAAATTGGAAGATCGCCTGTATGACAATATGCTTAAACATCTTCTTTGAGATTATGTATTCGTCTCGGGAGTGGGGTTGACGATTTAGGAGTTATTCAGTTGGGGGTTCGGTGGCCAAGGCTAGTGAAGCTAGTGTATCCATGATAAGGTTGATCCAGAGCATTTGAATTGGCTTCAAGATCTACTGCTTGAGGACAATAGCTCCTACAAAGGTTACGCATACAGCTACTAAGTTAACTGTTAGCTGGAATTGGATAAACTTTTTAATGGCGTCGTAGATGTTCCTGCCCCACATAACTGCCTTAACGATAGAATTAAAGTTGTCGTCCAGAAGTATGATGGCTGCTGCTTCTCTTGCTACTTATGTTCCATTAATACCCATGGCAAACCCTACATCAGCCTTTTTTAGTGCGGGAGCATCGTTAGTACCGTCGCCAGTCACTGCAACAACACTACCCAGTTGTTTGAGACCTGTAACTAGAGCATATTTATCTTCGGGACGGGACCTCCCTAGTACATCCAGTCTAGGAACTATCTTTCGAAACTCCTCCATATTGCTGATAACATCCACCCTAACTGGTTTTTTATTCTGTTCGGCCAACTTAGCGTCTCTCTAACAGCCACATATTGCTGTTTTACATAAAGAGCAGACGACTCCTCCAATACGGCTGATGAAGTCTGGTCCCTCCATTACCAAAGAATCCTCCGATTCGAGAATGCCTACTTAACGAGCAATGGCTCTAGCGGTAATCATATTATCTCCTGTTACCATGCGCACTTTTATTCCTGCTTTTCGGCACTTGGCGATCGCATCAGGAACCTAAGGTCTGGGAACATCCTTTACACCCAATATTGCTACAAGCGTAAGCCCATGCTTTTATATTTAGAATACTCCTTTTTCATCTTTAGTTTCCAGGCATTCAACTCCAATATGTTTGTAGGCAACGCACAAAGTTCTTAGAGATTACTAAGCCATACCCAGTATGGATTTATTCATTTAGACTCTGGTCTGCTCATCTATGGCTTATATCTGTCCAGTACTCTGGTTAAACCAGTTCTAGCAACACTCCAACACTAGTTCCGAAGCACCCTTCACAAGCAGTGTTTTATTTCCGCTGAACTCAACTAAAGTGCTCATACGCTTGCGTTTGGAGCTGAAGGGATATCTGAGGAGGACTGGGAACTTTTATCTTAAGGACTAGTAATTATAGCCCATCTGTTCTATGAGTTTGAGAATAGCAACTTAGGTGGAGGATCCCTTGATTTATGGTCGGAGGACTGCAGTACTATTAATACAACAGTTTACTGTGAAAATTTAGGAGTATCTTTCAGTCATGTAGTCCCTGGGATTAAGCTTCTGTTAGTAATGCCTGAAATCGATTCGTTTGCTATTCCAGAAGGAGGTTAGGGTCATTTTGTTCATCGTTAGAGTACCTGTTTTATCTGAGCAGATAGTATTGGCTCCACCCATCGTTTAGCATGCCTCCATTTTTCTAACTAGATTATTGTCTAGGAGCATTTTCTTAACTGAAAAGGCGAGGGAGAGGGTAACGGCTAGGGGTAATCCTTAGGGGATGGCAACTACCACCACTGTAATCCCTAAAATAAAGTAGTTGAGGAGTTCGACAAGATCAGTAGAAGTATTCCATGTACCTGATATCCCCTTCTAAATTCCGAACCGAACCAACAACACTATGACAATTGTAATAGCAGAACATAATCCGAACTTACCGATGTCACTGGCGATAGTTTAGAGTTTCATTTGGAGGGGGGTAGCCTAGGCTTAGCTCTGACCCAATAAGGCTTGGATCTTCCCTATGCAGGATTGCTACCCAACGACAAGAACAACCATACGGCCCTACCCAGTGAGCATTCTAGTTCCACTCAGCATCATGGGTGAGGGGACATCATGCTTTCCAGCCATATTTCTCTCTCCATTGCTGATAATCTCAGTCATTCTCTTGTGGCACTTGTCAAACACATTTTTGTTTATGGGGTCTGTTTCTCCAGTCATAGCACTCTCATCAGAAGTGATTTCGTTAGCTTCGATGAGCATCCCATCAGCAGGGATCTCCATACCTTCACTGAGTTGAGCGATATCCCCAACCAAAAGATCGTCTTGATGCAGTTAGAGTTGTTGACCGTTTCGTTTTACAGATACCCTTTTCCTGCTGTCAGCGACTGAGTTCAGCTTGAGGAACTGTCTTTATTTTTGGTAATCGTTTATGGCAGTCACAGTAGCGCATATTAATACAGCCATTAATACAGCGAAACCTTATATCCATGCTGTAGATCGGTGGTCCGGAGTGGCTGTACCCACTTAGATAGCAATAGAAAGGAAACTTGCGACTATTAATATTCGCATAGTGAGATCTTCCAAAGCTCCGAAGAATAGCTAACAAAAGCCGGGCGGTTGAACAACCTTTTTTTTGTTAGATCCGAAGGCAGTGGTCCTATTGGCTATATCTGTGTCGCTACCTGGAATTCCATATTTCTCGTCAGTGCATAGCGCTAAATCAATGTCCATTTACCTTTCAATAACCACTGCTGGGGGCTGGAGTGGTGAGACATCAAAGTTTCGAGCTCCTAAGCAAAGGTTCTATTCTGACATTTATCAATCACCTCTACTAAAACTTCTTTGGTTGTCTGGAAATTCATACGATAAGAAAATCAGTCCATAGAATATTCCTCACGGTTTTATAATTACAACTTTATCCCAACCAAATCATTGCTTTTCGCATTGAGGGTTCGTTCCAGGAGCAGATGGCTTTGCTCCTGCGGCAGCAGCTGCTTGCTTCTTTTATTTGTCCTTTCCCTTGGATTTACTCTTCTTCTTTGGCTATTCATCCTCGTCGTCGTCGTCCTCATCGTCGTCATCACTGTCCATATCATCGTCGTCGCCTTCAGCCTTCACTCCGAGATAGTACTCAAGGGAGTATGGCAGACACTCATCAACTATTGATCCTCCAATGTCATAATCTTGCTCCATTCTCTACCTTCTTTTGAGTTCCTGTATAAAATTACACTTACTTCTTCATCAGCTTCGATTCCCTATACGTCTTCGGCAATAGTAACCGATCCAAAGAAATTGAAGAAAGATTTATCGTCAACTATCTTGCTAATTACTCTTGTTTGTCCAGTCTTTTTATTCTTCTGTTTCTTCTTCATCTATTTCTTGGTGGTGTCTTTGCCCTGCTCCCACTCAATCACAGTACCCTCACTCTTGACCGGATAGTCGTCTTTCATTATAAACTTCTTCTTTAACTCCTTGTTCTTGAAGAAAGGGTTCTACTGGAAAGTCAGTACTATCTCGAAGTTGTCGGTACCCTCCTCATCAACAACGTGAATGTTGTGAAGAAATTTGAGGGCTTCCTCGTCCTTGCTTGAAATTTCACTTGAAATTCCATCGCAGTTCTTCATAGCCTTCACCCAGTAGTCGGGAATCTTTTTTGGAGTAAGATGCTGGTCAGCAGTTTTGAGTTCTTCCTCAGTCAGGAACTTCTCCTTCTATTTAAGTTCGTCCATGGTCATAGCTTTCTATCCGTTGATGATGGCGTTCTGGGCCTTGAGGATAGGGTCCTCCAGCTTAAGATACTTCTTCTCGATCTCCTTAATTTACTTAAGCTTCTCTTCTTCGATCTTATTAATGCCCTGGTAGTATTTGTAGATAGCCAGAGCTCTGATCTTTTCGGCTAGGGGCAACCCCTTAATTCCTCCTTCGACTGCCTTAGCCCGCTGCTTGGGCGTTTGCATGAAATCTTGGCCAAACATCTCTATTCAACAAATTATCCTTTATAAATGTTTAGCACACCTATTGTACAATTCTTTGAGTGTTGAAAAGTCCACCTTCTAATAAATATAAATAATCAGCTAATGGCATTGGTTGAAGGCAAGATAACCATTGTCAAGGAAGAGTACGAGAAAATAGACAATGGAAAGAAGGTTATGGTTCCTATGAGAGTCTACACCAGGGCTTTCCCATGCAGACCGCAGGTGCTAGAGAGATCCAAATGGAAAAAGTTTGGTGAAGTTGCTGGAGTAGAGAGAGGACAACACTATAGAGGAGACTTCTCTGAGGATGTCAGCTTAAAGATAATAACTCACGATGCATAGGTCAGAGACGACATTGAACTAGTCAAGCAGTTCAAAACATTTAACACTCAGACAGTAAAGGCAAATCAACAGCTGCGTGATTTGGAGAAGTTGTGATGATGGATGCTTAAGTTCTGAATAATTTAAATTACATGGAAATCAATCGGCCTGATATTGGGGTATTTAAGGGGATGGCTACTCAATAGAGAAATTACACGCATAAGCGGAACTACCCCTCAGTTGATAATAAGCACCAGTTCGACCATGAACATCCCAACCCCACTAAACAAATGATTAGTGTTACTCACAAGAATTTCGTAGCCCCTGAGTACGTCCCGTACCAAAAATCAAAACGGATTGCTAATTCCAGTAGCATAGTGCTGGGAGAGGATAAGCCTACACTCACGACCACAATTCAATAGAATTTTAAACCGCATTTAGACACTAAAAGAGCAGAATTAGTGAAACGTAAATAAACTCAACTGATATTAGGGGAGGAGAACCCTGTGTATAAATCTATGACCCATGACAACCATAAGGCTGGTTAGTTGGAGCCTTAAAAAAACATTAGTTATAAGGTAACTACTCAGAAGTATGATCCCATTCTGGGTATTCCAAAAAGTCAATAGGAGTTCAAACGGGCTAGTGGCTTCGATGGCTTTAATCCCCTCAAACACAAGAACTATGTGGCTAATAATTTTACTCGGGTTCCACAGCAAGGTGAACATTTTGACATAATTACTGGAAGGAAGATACCCTTCTGAAACACACATGAACATATACGTCAAATAATATTTTATTGGTATTTCTGCAAAAATGGGTGCTTAAGAAGCATGTCTGCCTAGCATCTCTCCAAAGGCTCCTTACGTAGAAGTCCTTATATGAAACTTCGGGCCTCCCACGATACATCTGCAGGAAATGAAATGGCCTTCTTTTATACATTGACGATGTTCTGCATGGTCTATTTACGACTTATACTGTAAAAAGGCAACTTTCCTGTTAGCAGTTAGTAAGCCAGTACTCCAAGAGACCATAAATCAACGGACTCGTCGTACTCCTTTCCTTCCAGCATTTAAGGCGAGCTATAATCGAAAGTACCGCAGTAGGTCTTCCTTCTCTGATGGGTCAGGGTTGCCCAACCGAAATCGCAGAGTTTAGCCACTCCCTACATAAATATAGATCTTACATTAGATAGAACTATATTTTAGGGCTTGATATCTCGGTGAGCCACCTCCATATCATG
>JAOXNN020224703.1:0-14023 GCA_028571205.2 Hydropsyche betteni
GGAAACTCCCTTGAGGCCTCCTACGTATACATCTCGGAGTTGAGTATGCTGTCCCTGCTGTTCTCAAATCTAAAGTACCCAGATTAGTGTAACACTGACATTCAATTAGAGCATTCATTTAAGTGGATTCTGTGTACCAGAAGGGATCTGTGGTAAGCCCAACAAGTTCGATCAAGATTTATTTGTTTGTGGCTACTCCAACACTGACATCCAAATAATCAAGATAGAATTGTAATTATGTACGAGCTCCAATGTTGTCTGCTTTTACACTCAATATTGCTGAGTTCGCCAGAGGTCTTTTCGTTGCGGAGTTGTATACGTCGTAAGCAGTAGATTGGGCATAAGTAAGACCTGTAGAACACCAACCTATACAATTTACCAAACCTACCGACTAAATAACTGAAGCTACTCCAATCCAATCTCTCTCCTAAACTGTTGAAGTTCCAAGTGCAACACCTGACATGCTTATAGTTATAGTTGTTATTGCTGATAGTGTGTTTGTTGAGGCTAAGTCTGAGAATGATTGAGAACTACAAGCCCAAGAGTTTATTCTTATCTGATGAATAGTCCAAATATCAATACAAGTTGAAGATAATGTAACCGTATTGCCTGGAAAACTAATAGTAACCGTCCGAGTTGTCCAGGTTAGCGGTAGATTGAAATTGTGGATGTAGAAACTCCAAACAAGAGTACCACTATCAGGATTATTGAATAGAATTACACCAGTGGGACTAAACTCCATCTCTAAGAAGAATGTTGCCGAAGTGGAATACATATCAACAATCGTAAATGTATTAGCATCTCCAAAGTCTCTGGAAGAAAAATTCCCATAAAAAGCAGTTGGAAGTTATCTATATAGTGTATTGGTTGATAGAGTCCAGATTGTATCAAGATTGAGATTGTATGCATCTATATTTGGGTAGAAATAAAGTGTTGATGACTGACCATACAACGCATCTTGAGTGAAGGATGATGAGTGGAACATAATCTTAAGTCTATATCTCAAAAGATTTGAATTCCAATCAAATTTATCGAAATTCGATATCACAATCGTATTAGATGCAGTAAACTGACACACTATCTATGAATTGTAAGTATTAGATACACCTCCAGACACTTAACATGGAGTGGGATCGTACACCCAAAACACACTCGTAAGAATTATTTTAAGATAGTATCGGCTCCCATCTATAAATGTGTACGCTGTTGGTGTTGCCATCGCAGTTGTCAAGTCAAATTAAATTGTAAATTTCGTGCTCCCACTGTTCCGGATATTGCTGAACTCCCAATATTTCAATGCAGATACATCACTCACAACATTTGTATATGCTCCTGTAGTTATTTGATGAGAAACTGTATACACACTTATCTATGTATTCACATAGTAAGCAACTAGAGGTTGTTGGAAATGCTTACATTTAAGATTGTCAATATACCATGTTGCGTCAGCTGCCTTCCAATATTTAATGTAGAATGCTTTCTTTTCATAAAATCCCGTAGAATAGTCATATCTTGTGAGGAATAGAATATCATCACTACTTGTCATGCCTTGAGTAAATTGAACATCACAAATATCCTTCTATGTGTAAGAATAAGTGCTTCTCGACAGAGGCACTTCCAATATTGTGAATGTACTTGTTGGAGCAGGCGCAGACAAACCTGGAATAGTCCGCGAAAGTGTGAATCTCCTACCACTCCTCCATATTGATCCATACGGAAGACTAGCAGAATCAGGAACAAACAACCCAACAGAGATACCAGCATCAGTGTAAGTGGAAGACTGTCCCTTCAGAACATACATAAAATTGAAGTAACCAAGATAATTACTGCCAAATACAGAATTTACTGACTGGGTGCTACCATAAGCATGAACTTTTACACTCAACCATGCTGCCACATCGGGGTTGTACAGAATGAATCTGACGATCATTGTACCAGGGGTTCCTGTATATCCAAAGTCAGTCATATGAATCTTAGCGGGGGCCCCTAATTGAGTGTTATCTCCCTTCTAAAAATGGCATTTAGCTCTGCCTGTTGAGCTTATTCCATTATTGTTGCAGGGGTATGCATCTCCACTGTCCAAAGAAAAGAAAGCTGTTGTTGGGTTAGTGTATATTATGTTTCCTAACTCATCAACCAACGGAATTTAGAATACCAACCCCTTAACTAAATTCTAATTTGAGTTGAACCATAGTTGCATCTGGATTATATTGAGTTTGTTCGCGACGGAGTGCCCATAAGTTATGGTTCCGTAAGATATTGCACGATAAGGTTAAGCTTGTACAAACGGTTGTGTCTGAAATGCGTCGAAAGGTGGAGTTTACACACTGTAGGATGTCCCTCCGAATGGTTGTGTATAGACCCTAACCATTGCCACACCAGGGCCTGTGTATTGGAATCCATTTATATCGCTGTTTCTTGGGTCCAACATCGACACATACACATGAATGGGCAGATTCATTGTCAGAGGAAATAAGAACTTCATTGTGACTGTTGTAGTGGCTGAATTAAGTGTGCATGATTTGATTCTGTTGTTGTTAAGATAGCAGATGGGTTTGTTGTAGTATAAGTCCCATATTCTGGTAGTTGTAGTGATTGTTGTGAAATTAGAACCATAAATCACAGAGAGAGTATGGTAATTTGTCCCTGAAGATCCAGCATAGTTCACTGGCAAGTAGATATCAAATGAGAATGGAGCATATTGGGCTCTGTTGTAGGGAACAAACTAGTTGTAGTATCTTGTATGGGGGAATGTCGATGAATAGAATGGGTTCACTGGTTGGGGACCTATGTAGGCTGAGAATGTCATAGGGGCAGATGCGATATTGGTGGAGTCCATCATTAAATATGTGTAACTAGCACCAGTTGCGCTACTATAAGTCAGATTCTCCCATGAGTAGAACCTTACAGTAAACTGATTCATATTTGAATTGCTTATATTGTTAAATGGGTTTCTAATTGCTCTATTTATTGTTCTTATTTTAAGAACTTGATTATTGGTGTAGTTCTTCTGTACGAGAGTTATGTAAATAGAACGTTGAGATATGTCTAGTCTACATCCATCCACTTCAATTGAAGATCCTGATTATTAAACACAATCTGTGTTATGCACTGTATAGTCCGATACAGTTGTAAGGGGGAAATCAATCGAAACCATTTTACAATATTGAAGATCTCTAAGTGCAAAACCAGCAGAATTAAGAATAACTGTAAATACGTAGTCATCTTCCTGATTTCCAACAGCATGGCCAATGACAGGGGACATTGTCAATGTGGTGGTAGAAGTAAAAACAGTTCTAGGGGCCAGTAATGGGAATGGATCATTGTAGATTACTTCAATCGAATACCCTAGAGTCTTTAGATAGCTTGAGTGGGCAGACACTGATTGCTACAGGGAAGAAAGCATATACCAGGGAGTGTAAAAGTTTGTAAATTTAAGATTTGTTGTAGTTGAGCCAGCAACATGTGCCGAAACAGTTGTCGATAATATTTAGCAGACAATTGCCCATGAATACCAGAAGTAATAAGCATTACCCACTGCACCTCCTGCTGCTGTTTGGCACCCTCCTGTAAATTTGCCATTCATTCTTAGAGGAAATGACATAAATACAACGTAGTAATCTCCAGGATTCAGAATCTGGTCGTTCCTTGTTGTCAAGAACAAATTTTCCCCAGAAGTTTGTAACTTCCCTCCTACTGTTGCAAAGTTACCCTTGTCTGAAACACTTCCAACCGACGGTTTTATGAATACTGCGTTGTCTACAAGGTTGAAATTAAGTTTAACATGGTATGTGGGTTCGAAGGTGTAGATAACCAGCGGGAGTGAAGCTTGATAGGAAAGCGGAGGATTCTTAATCTTTATGGCGAACTTCAATTTTGACACACTTCCACTTGCAAGGAAGTTCTGACAAACAATTTTAGCGGCTCTCGCAGTTGAATAACTCCCCAATAAAAATGTACATTTCATAAATCCCCCAGCATCGTAAGGTGGATTATCGAAAATATCTATTGCAACTTCCTGGTAGTCAAGATAGTTCATTCCAAGATCTGGTTGGAACAACAATGTAGTATCATCATTAGATTTTGTAGGGAACTCAATTACAACTTGGTGATTTACAGTCAGTGGAGTTGTCGGAATGAACTCAATCCATAGAAGATTGAATGAAGATGGACTCGTAACAAAGGAAGTCACCAATAAACTGCTAAATGCAGTACCATACACTTCAAGGTATGTATGAGTGTGAATAGCATAGTTTCCAGAGCCATCGGCATCGAAATTGGCATCTATTTTATATGTTCCTGCCACAGAGGGGAACAATATTCCTTATGGTTGAGTTCCTTTTTGAGATGTCAGAGTCACTAAGTACTTATTCGCTGAAGAGAGCAGTGTTGATGCTATGAGAGTGTAGCGCACATTTTGATATCCGGCTAAAAGATCGTCGACGTTTGATTTAACAATACAACCGAATTTTTACTTTGTGACTACATCCATAAACTCACAGACCTTTTTGCTGGTATCATAACCAAATCCTCCTGCTTGAGAGAGTATCGAATACTTACTTAGGCGTATTTGGATGGATCCAACGTTGAGAGGTTGAAGACTCGACGGTAGTTGAACAATAAATCTCAATGGCCCAACATAGTTAATTCTCAAGGGCATAGTTTAGTACATTGTAATTTATGGGTCGATGTTAAATGCTGGGGTCTGCGGAATAGTCAAACCGAAGTCAATACTTATGTAGTCTATTCTAGAGCCATTAGCATAGATATTTGTGTCGTGCATATCGGCATAAGAGATGATTTCACCTGTTCCAATCGTACTGAAAATAGAAGGAATATCTATTTTGCCATAGATTTTGACTAAGGAAAGACCTGGTAATGCTTGGAACCCAGTTATAACCCAAGATCGCCCTTGCACAGAACATCCTACCTATCCATAAGCACCTCCTTGCGAATAAAGGAGAGAACCAGCACTTACAGCGCTTCTGCAGTGTGACCTTATTCCAGTTATCGACGGTGGGAACCTAATTTCGATTGTTCCACCAACTGGTATTGGATTGGCTGTTGAGAAACTTACAACAATTTAAAGATCCTTCTTATTCATCGATAGTTTCTACACTCTTCCAGATTGTACTACACTGATAAAATTCATTAGTCCTTGAATTTGAAGCCATCTAGTTGGAGAAATATCGTAAGTAACTGTACCAACATATCTTCTATCTTGCCATACATCATTTGTAAAGTAAGAATGATCGAGACTTATGGACATTGGATTATAGGCTAAGTATGGTTTGAAGGCAGAAGCATTGGCAAGACTATTGACAATTACGTAGTTGATTTAGGGCATAGTTATGCACCATACGAAACTTATTGGGGAACATTCGAAAAATCCAAAGGGGGATATTTGATTATTCTGGACTTGGAGGTAAGGGGGTAGTTTGGTCACGAAGTAGTAGTTTCCCGAAACTGGGGCACCAAAGCATTAAGCTGTCATGTACAAATAACCATTAACATCTGTCACGTCCTGTCCTATTGTAAAGAATTGGTTTGTGTTCAAGTCCATACTATTCGCTAGAAGCCCTGGACTGACTTTGGGTTGAGGATCTAGGAATAAATCAAATGAATCCCTGTACATTTCATCCACTCTATTCGTGGTAGTTCCTACGTGGTCTATTTGAATGCTGATTTTTACTGAATTTACAGCTGTTGCTGGGTTCCAAACTTTTCCGATGAATACTTGCATAGAGGGAGTCGCTGCCGTAAATGCAGCGTGGTTAATTATTTCAACTCTAGCCGGTTCCCCGAACGTTTAGGACTTAATTAGACGACATTTCATCGGACTTATTGCTATGTTATCGGCTTTGACGTAAGTTGTTCCATTATTGAAGTAGCACCCCACAAAATCACCTGTTTTTGAGTATCCCTTTAGATCGTCAGCAAATAATCTGTTTCCTTGTGCGTCTCTTGTAGGGAATTCTATGTAAATTGTTGAAAACTTTGTAAGGTCCTTGTTGCTATTGAGGAGTGTTGCTGGAGAGACAGTGAAAGTAACAATAAACAGCGACTATGTATCTAAATCGCTCAAAACCGAAGTTACATGGAAGTCAAACAACTTCTGAGGATCGACCCTTGTATAGAAAGTGACTGCTCCAACCTGCACTGAAGAATTATCAACGTAAGACAGTTTCGTGAGATAGTAACCGGCTTTTAGAGGGTAAGCTACACCATTGTAAGGAGCCAAATATTCTGATTCCAACCGAATGACATTTGGAGTGGAGGTGCTGACAGTTATTCCTAACGTTTGAATAGTAAAAGTAAGGGGATTGATACTCCAAGTACAGGGGACTCTATTTGAGTTGACTCTGCAAACCATGGGATCGACTGGAGTGTTTCGAGGGGTGGTCCAGAATCCAGTATTCCAGTTATGTGGGTACAGAATTACAGTAACGGTCATTATGGGATTGGCAGTGATTGTTGGTGTAAACTCAATTTAGATGGGGCCAACATAACCTGCCATTTGAGTTTAGGAGATCAGTCTAGGGTTTTTTATTTAGAAGTTTTGGGGAGTCGTGTAGAGATTTGCCAGAGATGTAGATGTAACAACGTTTAGAATCTGGTCAGTGACTGACGGATCCAGACTGGTGTCTGCGTTGATATATATCGAGACACTTGGAGTTGTGGGGGTGGATGATGCTAGATTGTTGACTAATCTAACCTTAACATCATAGACTGTAGATGCCAATAGTCCCTTTATATTGTAAATCTTTAAACTTGTTGTAGACTATTTCGTACAGAGAATTCCATTTGAGTTGAGGGGAGTTAAAGTACTAGACTAACAGTAAGGAAGGCTACCCACCTAAATGTTGGAGCCAAATACGAAACGGATAAAGTTAGTTTCATTTGTAGGAGTGACTGTCTTGAAACTTATCTGGTAGTAATGCTAAACTCCCTTGTATATTGCTGAAGTAGATTCAGTTATATCAAGTGAAAATAATGGCATGAGGAGCGTTTCGGGTGTGTAAGTAACTGGGAAATTTGCTCTACCCACTACCATTCCACTTTTATAAGCGATAGCCTGAAATCCAAAACTTCCTGCGAACCTAGCATTTTTAATAACAGTGTTGGGGATTGTTGTGCTAATAGTAGGCCCAATACTTGCAACTGGGTACTCAACAACCCAGTTGGCTGGGTATCCAACTCCAACGCACCTATTTGTTGTAGTGCATGTAAATACATTGGGGGATATTGTTGGAACCTGGGTGCTATCGAAGATATAAACCACAGAATCTGCAGTGGTTCCAATATTCCAGTTGAATGTGTATGCTCCCATCGCATTTATTGTTGAGGGAGATGGGGGATTGGGAACTAGGGTAACTGTACTTGCCGAAACTAGACTTGAAGCGATGCTATTGAACACTTGGACCGTTGAGAAATATAACTCAACGTATGGTTAAAGCATAGCTGGTGTCTCCTCCAAAATTGAAAATCTGAATGATGCTGCACTGTTAGCTCCTCCTATTTTGAGTCGTGGAATTTCAAAGATAAGTTGGTCACTTTGGAGAATAGAAGGTCTAAATCCATAAACCATAATGTATGGACCTGGTGTTGCTGCATTTGTCTGTGCAATATTTGTGTAAGGACCTGTCAAATATGTATACAGGTCGCATTGCACAAATGGGTCAGCTTGGACATTAATTCCACTGAGAGTGCAGGGGAAATGCCTGTAAATTTAGTTGAGGGAATATCCCATACTTGAAGCCCATCCCGAACTCGAAAATTAGATTTTAAATCTAAATTACTTGGATGTGTTGGTTAGAGAATAAGGGTTAGTCAGGTTAATTTGGAGGTGGGTCCATTCGTTTGCCTCGTAGCATAGAGATCTGGCAGTTATTGTTGGGATTTGAATGGCATCGGCAATATATTGTGAATAAAATACTTATGTTGGAGTGGTGTCGTTGTTATGGGTTTTGAATGCACACTCAAATCTGTATCTCTGTACAAGAGAACTGATCGTAAGGCCGATATATTATGGGGCAATGGCTCCCTCTGTTGTAATTGTAATTGGGATTTATGAATATTGGAAATCCCTTGTTTCTGGAGTACCAATCTAAATAACTGTCCGATCTGTGAGTGAAGTATCGTAAATACATCGGGATGCTTGAACAGTTCCAAAGAAGAAACATTTGACGATACCGTTAATATTTACTGGTGGGGTAGGAATTTGGGGGAAAATAGAACAGGTTAGTGTTCCATTTGTAAGAACGTTAGTTTGGTACAGATTGTAGTTGAGGAAGAAGGTCATTTCTAAAGGGCCTGTTCCTGCAGCAGGCACCTTTACCCCAGCTTAAATAGCGTTTACACTGAGCATGTCGATAGAACCTATTGTACTGTTAAGTTGAACATAACTTATAGACTGATCCATCAGCCCTTTGTAGTTCCATGTTGTTATTTAGATTGGATAACCTGGAGCAGCTAATACTGTTGCTGGTGTTGTAAGATTGATCGCCATGACTTGTTGGAGTGCTTTAAGGGCCGCTACGAAATTCGTAATATTCAAGTACATGTAACTTCCATCAGTATAGTTTAGACATTGCAGAGACTGGTTGTATGCCATTTGAAACCCTGTGATTAGTTTACATTAGTTGTTGTAGAGTGTCCAACCCAAGGGAAACTTTATTCTCATGTAGTCTGTCGAATTTAGAGAATTAAATAAATTCATCGCAATCTCATATCTTGTATTCGATAGCACAAACAGATTGGCTGGAGTTATTTTTGTGAGTATTTGCCCTGGGATAATGTTGACTGACTGAGTGATTATTCTTTATTCCAATACCACACTTGAACTCTACTGAAGAATCTACACTATAAAGTTTCCATTGTTTGAATTTCCAAAGAGGCCACTCCACTAAGGATTGTACATTCCCACAATAGTTACATTCTCATTTAGGAGGGTTTTATTTATCATCCGACATTCCACACTCCTATTGTTGGATAGTACTTGTGTCTAAATGAATTGATTGTATGTTCCGAATATTTTGCACATAGGGTTGTTGCTAGAATACCCTTCCGGAAAGTTAATTCTTATCGTACTATTTACAGAGTATTGTTGGTTAAGACTGAATGTAAATTGGTAAGTGCTTCCCTGGCCAACAGTCAAACTCGACATCGATGTAATAAGAGGATTGAGGGTAGAGGCTACATTAATCGGGAATTACTTATAGGTGCTTATGAGAACACCACTTTACCAAAGAGATCGTTGCAGTCTATTTCTACACCATTGCTCATTATGCAGAGTGAGAACATGGAAGACATATTGTAAGAGAGAGGGTTGAGGACGTTGTTAACGACTGCATAGCTGGGTCCAACTGACAAAGCTCCTACAGCGATTACAATCTTTTTACTGAATAACTACACATGTTACTTAACGAAATAGCAGGGATAATACACCCAAGAGGTAGTGTTCGTCCGATGCATGCAGGACATCCTCGATGCCAACACAGTGTAGTTGAACTCTGCTGGGAAACCAATATCGATGGTGGCATTGTTGGCCACAAGCTCTGGCACTAGAAAGGAAAACTCATAAATCGTAGTTTTCCCTTTGGTGAGGTGTGCGGGGCTTATTGGATTGATTCCGATGGGTGATAGTCCAAAGCAGTTGAGGATGAGTAAAGCTGTCGCTACTGCCACGATATTACAGGCTTTCATAGTATATATAATAAGGAGATTTTTTCGCAGGACCATTTAACTTGATTATTATTCAACTAATTGTATGAAGAAACATTACTGAGGTGTCATCCCATTTGTTGAATAAACTTTTATTAATTATGATTGGGTAATATCAAGCAGGAACAGAAACAGTCTACGGACGAATATTTTATTTCTTAATTGTGGCCCCTTCTGTCCCAACATCTCTACTGTATTCTTTACAATACTCTACTCTTGTATGTTTTATAGATTAAGGTAATATCCCGATTACTTTGTTTTTAAAACTTCCCAGAGATTCCTTGACAATCTTAGATGAGTTTATTTTAAGTTATTCGATTGCTATGGCCATCATTTCTATGTGTGTGTTCTTTTAAACAACCAAAAGTAGATTTCTGTTGTACATGTCTTGATATTTTCGAGTGAGTTCATCGATTTGGCTTTGGTTAACTTTATTTAACTGCAATGTTTCCTCAGTGAGTTTTAGCTTTGTCAATATTTACTCTATTATATTCTTCTGAGACTAGTTTTCTTCCTTAAATTTCTCAATAATCCCCTGTAAGGATCGGTTTTAATGCATAAAGAACTCAATCTGCTACTTTATGCCGTCGAACTTTCTTTTCTATCTTTAGGCCTGCATAATTCAAATTCTTACATCATTTTTAAGATCTGAGTTCTATCTTTAAAATGTAAATAACTTCTCGCGCAAGTTGGTTAGTTCGAAATCAGGAGAATACGCTGTCCTGGAAGTCTTTTAAGATCTTAACTGGGCATTTTCCAATTTTAAAGTCGTTATCTACGTAGAATAGGTAACGCACATTGAGTACAGATGACTGTAGTGTTCCTTAAATAAGACAATAAGTACCCAGAATCTTGAGAGTTCAGGTGATTTGTCGAAAAGCTGGTCAGTTAAGTGCTGCATACAATGAGCCATCCACTGTTCGTTCATAGAAAATATTTTAAAAATAGAATATTTGTCAAAATAAGTGTCAGAGTTTACGCATCTAAGACTGCCCAGATCCAATCTAAATACCAAGCAAACCACTCAGAATTTTCTTGACTTTAGTTTTTTTTAATGACTTTCCTGAACTACATACATTGTGATTGCGGTGCTTCGTTTTGCTTTGTCTCCTACTTACAAACGTTCTGCTAGCAATCCAGATAGACTCGTCGCTTTGCATGACTCTGGAAGCAGAAAACCTTAGTAATATTGGGGAATCTCTTAGTGTCGCTGTTTTCCTCTCTATCCTTTCCCTATTTACTGCGACTGCGACTCAAAGTCTCCTTACTCCTTCAGCCACCCCATCTCGGCTCGTTGCCCCTGTGTTTGGCTGAGCAGTCTGCTGTTTCGTCAGCCTCTTACTCTCTCCTGTCTCTACCTGTTCACATCTTTAGACTCATTTAGCAGCTTGACATTGTTCTCAGAGTCGTAGATCTGGTGCTGCAGCTCTCGCACCATTTGCTGCAGGTCTTCTCTTTGGAACCTCATTGTTCGTTCTCTGTTGCGACTGGCATCCCATTCCCAATTAAGATATTGGTTCTGCTGGATCAGTTGTTCAGATTGTTGTCATCTCAGAGTCACAGCACGCAAATCGCCTGCCCTCTCTCTCGCTCGCTCGTACTCTTGAATAAGCTGTCGAACTGCCTTCTTGAAGCGGATGGGCAAGGTTTCTATAACTTGGTCAATCATAAGCATGGTTATCAACAACTATCTGGCGAGAGAGCGATCTCGCGCAGTGCTTGCTGGCTCTTTGTTTGACTGGATTGATCTGTACATAGCTATCAGACACTATTAGATAACTAATGTTAATTATTCTTTGCAAAACTATCTACTCAACACAACATAATCATAAAACAAATGATTCCCCAGAATATGACATTTCTACTTGTTCCTACTCGATTTGTCTCTGACTCTCCAATAGCTTTAGCAACATATCCTGTTTGGCCATTCTCCTCATTGACACTCTTTCGTATATGATAGTCAGCGTAAGTAGCATAAGACATCCAACCAACATATAGAAGCATAATCCAAAGCCAGATTTCTCAGTGTCCTTAATTACGAACACACTGAACACATACACGCTGATTCCAAACACAAAAGTGCCGATAGTTAGGACATGTCGAAACAGATTGGATTTGGTGAGTATTTTTCTGGTGGCGACTCTGATCAACACCCTCACCAAGTCATAGCATTGTAATACACTCCCAAGACACAAGATACTGAATACGAATATCCCTGAGTGTTACTAGACTTACCGACAAAGCCAAGTTGTTAGAAGATTGCAGTGCAGCTGTCGACTGGAGACTTACAGATGATTTGAGAGGCCTTAGAGAAGCTCATGTACTTGGAGGTGGAGGGATGTTCGACGAAGAGAAGGTTTACCCATAGCGCTGACATTTTGGTTTAGGAGGCGAGATTGATGCGCAGATAAAACCATTAAGGAATAGTCATGCAGACTATGAATATGATGAAGGTGAGGAAATTGAGAGCGGAGACCATAATTAGGTTGTTACGGATAAGTCTGTTTTGATTATTGACTGCAATTTCGTCTATTTCTGAGTTTTGTTTCATTGGATTATAATGAAGGATAATAACGTGATTATTTAACACCCTGAACTTGTGTTTATTGAGAGATTTAATCGAATACAATTGATTGAAATTAAATTGAATATTACAAAAACTCCTAGATCTATAACAAATTTAACACCTAAACAATATAACAATTAGGATTACTGTCTAGGTAGTGGATTCATAAGGGAAAATATCCAAAATTCAACCTGTTGAAGGGATCGACAAACAATTTTCCGATTCTCTTTTTGGGAGAGTTGTCGTCTGCTCTAATCTGTGTGAATCCTGTAAATTCACTCCTATTGTAACAGGTACCCTGAACTCTCAAAAGGTCAGATAATATGGATCTCATTGAATTAGGGAAGAAAGCGAACTTTGTCTTGATCGATCAACCCGTTTGGCAGTACATCATGTACAGCTTTAGGGATACGAACGGCCTCCAATCCAGTCACTGCAACATAATTTATCTGCGTACTTCTCATCTAGACACGTTTAACATTAGTAAATGCTTATCCTTTTTATTTATCACATTTCAAAGTAAAATAAATGATCAGCAATAGATAATATTAAACCAAATAATCAGTATGGATAGTGATTCCCAAAGGTAATTAATATCAAACAGATTTTACGAGTGCTTTGTACTCCTGACTCAGTTTGTGAATGATAAAGCCTAAATGAAAAATCAATTACGATCTTAACATTTAGCAGAGTATTTGGACTGGGCCTCTCCAATGCAATCATAGGCTCGTTAACACTTTTAGATGAACCTCCAATAGTTGAAGGACAATAATATTACGGTTTGCTAGTCTTTTCTAAATATTGACCCGTTCAATGCATTTTATTCCAATCCTATTGTGGCCCTAGAGAAGTTGGAGAGGGATGTTCGGTGGCTACATACAGAGTGCACATATCCTACTTCGTGGTCAAAGTGTTCATGCTTAGTATAGACCTCAAGCGTCGCAACAAAATATATTCTCAGGTAACTCACGAAGGCAATTTTGGAGCCGTGGGATAATTGAGAGATGGGAAGGAAGCACTTGTATGGAAGAGAATACCTTAAGAACGATGTAGAGATTCAAGAAGATAAGAAGTGAGTCGAAATAGAAATCGAAATCCTCTAAGCTCTAGGGGAGTCTCAACAGTGTTATTAAAGATCAAGTATTGACTCAGGTCAAGAATATTTACGACATTTATATTACAGGGAAATAAATCCGATTAGGCTCTATTATGCGAAATTAGCTATCAATAATGCCTGAGTCCAACATCTAAGCACTCGCAAAACTCAACGATCAGATCCACCCTGTGAATATGCGGTATGCTCAACTATCTGCTGTGGTGCCTGAATAGATCTATCCAATCATGAAAAACCAAGATATGCTCATACAAGTGCGCGAAAAGAAAAATATGAACAATTTTGACGTTCAATAGTACGAAGTGTATCTTGAGCTGTAAAGAGAGGATGCTTTACTGTCTATTATTGAGGCCAACATCCAAAAGTATGAACCTCTCAAGAACCCAGAGCCCTCAGAAACTGTTCGTAATTTGGAGGACTCGATAATCGGCATGTATCTCTGTTTGTAGCAAGGTCGTAGGCGATTAAAGACTTTCTAAGATATTCTCTTAAAAGTAAAGCATATCAGAACTCCGAGAACAAAGTAATTATTTGAGATGCTGGAGAGGGTTGCAATGATTGTTGGATAGCCGGTATCAGATGAGAGAGTGCTAGAACTTGCACAGGATATGCCTTGGTTA